>JAVQJG010104003.1:0-22584 GCA_036024015.1 Craterocephalus amniculus | reverse complement strand
CCCCCCCCCCCCCCCCCCCCCCCCCCCCCCCCCCCCCCCCCCCCCCCCCCCCCCCCCCCCCCCCCCCCCCCCTGCTTGCTCTCCAACTTTTTCAAGCTCCTTTGCTCCCTCTGACTGGTTACATTTACACATCATACAGGAGCTGATGCAACTTGTAAACACAAAAAAACCTCATTTTAAGTCTGAATTTCACTAATTTCACAGCCCGGTCAGGTGGTGAGAAGCACAGTACAGCTCTCAGCTGGAGTGTTAGCAGCCTCATCAGCTCATCGTGGGCTCCGTATGCAACTTCTGCAGCCTCATCATTGCCATCACAATCTGTCCGTCTGTCACACCGTGTTTGCAAGAAAGCAAAGGAGTGAATTATTAAGCTTTGTCACTTATTCAAAATGTGGAAATACAAAAGAACTGCCCAGAGAGGCAGTGAGGTGTTGAAAATGCCAAATGATGTGAGTGTGCCATTTCCCCTTGATATAAAGTTCACCCACTCAAATGAAAGCAGTTTTAAAATTCCAAGCATATCTTACTTTGTCATATAGCTCTATTTCAAATAGATAATGGTTATTTTAACAAACATGAACATTCTCTTTAACTCTGGAGCAATTTGCTGTGTTAATGATCTCGTTGTGAACTGTGATCTCAGTATTAAATTCCACCTGTAAAAGCAGTCTCTGCAGGTTAATGATTAGATGTCTACCTCTATACGTCATCGTGTATTTCTCGGTGTCTCACACACAAACGGAAACAAAACAGCAAAGAGATGCTGTGCTGTGTATGTGTGATGCTGTCCCAGGTGGCATGCCCCATACTGTAGCAAGATTAGCCAAAGATTAACTCTGTGGACCATTGATCCTCATACCTGCAGAGAGCTGAGCCGACAGACTGGCTGGCTGGCTGATTGACTGATTATTTGTTGTTGTAATTAAGCAGCACACTGTAACATAGCCGAGTGTTAGTTCAAGAGTGAGAAAACAATGCCTGGTTTTTAATTTGGAGTATGCTATACACATCCCATGATCTTGTTAATGAATGTTGGTTTGATGAAGACATGTTTGCCTCTTAGTGTCAGCATAAAGTCCATAACGCCATTTGTAAAACAAAAAGATTAAGATGCTAAATGTTATTTAATGTACTGTTCACCCGGCGTTACTGAATTAAACTTCACTTATCAGCAGTTTTCCAACTTGACTTCAGTTCTCAACTTGACTTAACGTGAATACAACTGTTTTGTTACAATATTTTCATAAAGTTAATGTGTGCAAAAAGTTTTCTAAATATTTTTCCCCACTATCACCACTTCCAAACATCATTAAAATGAATATTTTTAAAAGAATTTTAATTAGTAATCAGGACAGCTTGGAAAAAGGCACAGAGCTTTACTTTAAGCTGCACTGTATGCATTTTTCTGCCGTCGCTCTGATTGTTGTTTTTTTATGGAAATGATTTGACACTCCTCCAGAGCTTTGTTCCCTCACACAGAATGTATCAGTTGTGATTTCTGCATATCCTGGAGTTGCACCCTTAGCATTAATTGTCATGAATCTTGAGACAAAAGTGAAGAGTGACTGAAAGTTAGGCTTGGGATTCAGTACTGTAGCACTGGATGTCCCTCAAAGGAAAGCATGGAAGTCTTTGTGATGAAGAGTTAGCGAGTCACTTTAGAGCGGGTGGAGTTTCTTGCTGTTGTTTCATGTGCTTGTTCTGTCAAGTACCTCCAAGTCAGTTAAATGCAGATTCCAGAGGATGTGAGAGAGACAGACGAAGTATGTCCTAACTTGAGACAACTGGCTAAGGATGAAAGTTGGTGCACTGGGATGTAGGAACGCGAGATGGGTAGAATAAAGGGTGCAAGTTGGAAAGAAGGATGGCGATGTTGAGTGGGTTTCTGCCAGCTCCTCCCCAATTCCCTCTTCATTTACTTAATCTGCTGTCAGTTTGTCAGTTTAGGTCATTTTGAAACTAATAAAACAGCTTTTTCCCTTTTTCTTCTCTGCTCTGCTTCCTTCAGGAACATGATGCCAACAAGGGGAGCTCATTGAGTCCTTACCCCCAGCACAATGCTACCTCGCCGGGCAAAGAGGAAGGTGGAGGTGGGGGGCGTCCTTGCAGTGACGGGGGCTCGGCTACAGGTACCCTTGGCACCCCGGAAAGACGCAAGGGCAGCTTAGCTGATGTTGTGGACTCACTGAAGCAACGCAAGATGGAGGAGCTGATCAAAAACGAGCCAGAAGGTCAGTGATGAAAGGCCATGCTTGTGCAGCCAGATGTGTAATCTGCAAGTCCTCACACTCTTTCTGGCTCGGTGCCACACTTTTATCACATTCTGGTGTCCATTCTTTCTTCTCGGCTCTTCTACTGGTTTTCTCTGTGGTACTGTCTCTCACTCTCTGGTTCAGCTGTGAACCCACACATTCAGACGAAAGGAGAGGCATTGTTTTTTCCAGCATACAGACTGACAGCATCAGCTGCTCGGGTCTATTGTCCACCATGCTTTGCATATTTATCACAACCTGACAAGTAAGAAGTGTGCATGTGCTCATGTGTGAGTGCTGTATGCTCGAGTGTGTGAAAATACCACAAACATACCTATATTTAGTAACAACTCTCCTGGCTTGCCTTTCTAAGAACGCTTGCACTTAAATTTTTCACAGTTCAACAGTTATTGGGCGATTATTGCATCTGACCAGATAAAGATTTCACTCACTGTTGAGGAGGCTAAACTAGAGTTTTGCCTAGGGCTTACGTAGCTTTGCTCCATTAGCCTGAACATGTATTGTGAAATGTAGCCTCAGGCTAACAGTTTGAGTCTAACAAAGAACTAAAGTTAGTCCACGGCCAATGGAGATTTGTTTTTAGCAGAAAAATTGGGGCTTAAGTCTCAATTAAGATCATGTAATACTGATCATGTTAATCTCGATCTTTCCAAAATGTGCCCATGTTTAGGAAGAAAGGATAGTATGAGGAACATGTTTCTTTAATGGTATATTTTGACAGGAAGGTAGTTGAAATTTACTTGCATGCCTCTGGACACTTGAAGCAGATTAGAACTCTTCACAGATCAAAAATGCTGGGCCCAGTTCAAAATGGACATGTTAAATTTTATCCTTACTTGAAGGATAAAAGTAAAACAGGTTTGTTTTAAACCAAATTTCACCTAAAGATAACTTAAGATGCTCTGGCAGCAGCAGAATGTTAAGATCAAATAAAGGCCCCTCTTTATGCTCCCTGACGGATGTTCCAAACGTCTTCATGCGTCGCTGTCTTCATGCTTCATGTGTCGTTTCTGTTGCTACGGCTAACCTCCGCTAATTTGATGTGCTGAGTTTACTGTGAACTCCACGATACGACGTTAGTTTCAGACGCCGGTAGGTGGCACAAACGCACTGCTATTAAGTTGTTTCTAACCACCACCACACCGTGAACACTTGATTGTCTTATTGTCTTATTTCAAAAGCTTGTGGAACTTCTAATGTTTTTTTCGCCGTCTTCATTCTTCTTCTATGGTTTTATTCTTCCTGTTTATCTTCTTCTTCCCTGGTTTGTTTCTGCTCCTCTATGTTCAACACTGACCCCGCGGTTTCCGGTGGTATTACTCCGTATTACTCGTTCTGCGTCGAGTGACGGATGCGCAAGGATCCTGAAAACGCACCAAAAACGCGTGCAGTGCGTATCCGTCATCTGCGTCGAGCATAAATGGGCCTTAAAAGGGAGCCTTTTTTCCCTAAAAAAAAGATAGAATCAGGGGTCAATGTTAAGCACCTTATATATTCCCATGCAAGTGGTTAAGTACTTTGGCTTGACTGGAAAAGTAGCTGTTGACTAAAAGGAAAAAACTTAAAGACCTGAAGTCATCGAGCACAACTATATCTCAAGACCAGAATTACTAGATTTAGGAACTGATCCAACTTCAAGTCTCAATTCTCAGAAACATGCCACATCAGCTGCTTTTTCTTCTAATGCACATCCACACTTTTCCTTCAGCTTCCAAATCCACTGCTGCAGATAAAAAAAGAAAATTCTACACAAACATCCAAGAGGATGCAGCATTAAGCCCAAATGACAAAGTGTCCAAAAGGTGAAAAAAAAAACACAAAAAAATAGTGAGGTGTGTATTTGGGTTTAAGTGTAGCTGCTTTGTGCATGTATTGCATTTTCTTAGTACATGAACGTGCGTTCCTTTCTGACTGTAATGTGCTAACCTTATTTTCCAGACTTTTCTGTAAGGCTTTTAAAGGGGCCTCGATGGCTGGTCAGCTCTCTCTGTCTGGCTCTTTTTACCCAGTCGACAGAGAGGCCTGTTGTGACACATTTTACAAAAAAAGAGAAAAAAACAAGACTGTTTGTAGAGCTAAGCTGTAATTGAGGTGTGTTTTGGGTTATTCACTGCTTCACTGGACCTCATGAACTGGTTGCACAGGAAAGATAAAAAAAACGATAATGGATCTTTGTAAGTCGGATAGGGTGAGAGGAAAAAGGAGAGACGAAGAAAGAGAGGAGGAAAAGCAGAAGGTGAAAGGAAGGGAAGCAAAGGAGAGAAACAGCAGCATCTTTACAGACCCCATTAGCACAGTGCAATGGTGGTGCAGCATCCAAACCAACCCGGACCATTATCTGCCCCATCCTTAAATGAAACGCTGTAACAAAAGGCCCTCCAGACCCAACACACAGCATAAAAACCCAGGCCAAGCATGAGAGAAAGGAATAAAGAAAATAAAGTAGAAGAAGAAAATGATAAAAGGTGAAGAGAGGCAAAAAGGGAAATGGAGGGTTGAGTTTGTGGGGGGCGGGGTGAGGACGACAAGGAGCAGTATTGAACGGGAGATAGAAATCCCTTTTCTGTGCCCGGCTAACTATTGTTTGGCTGTGTGGCTCACAAAGGCCATTAGCAGCAAACAGCAGGTTGGGATGAAAATTTAATGAAGGCTTTAATCATTATGAAAGGCCTGGAATATAACTGCTCTCTCTGTCTCTCTCTCTCACACACACACCTCGCTTCCAGCTGGATCAATGACACACACGCACATGCACATTCATAGTGTCTGAACATTAACACCAGGAGGGATGCAAACAAGGGGACAAAAACACAAAATGGGTCAGAAAACGATAAACATCTTGAAACAGAAAGAGAGCCTTGGCTTATCGAAGGCAGGCCTTGAGCTAGACATCACACACGCAAAGGAAGTCACACACACTGAGTTTGAAAGATTTAGTCTGTGGCTAGTGTTGCTCTACTTATGCTAGATGAATGGCAATGGTAGATACTAGGTCAGTGTGTGTGTGTGTGCTGCTAAAGCCTTTGGGAACACATATACTTGTATGTGTATTTGCATACGTATTTGTGATGGAACATGTGTGCAGATGTTCTTGTATGTTACGAAAAGAAATGCATTTAGTTCCATTCATGTGAGGTGAAGGTGTGCATGTGTGTGTGTTGGCCTCTAATAAATGACTAGCCATCCTGTTCCCCATGGCCTGGCCCAACCAGGCTCCACCGCTCTCCTGCACTCTCTATTCATCTTCTGTCTTACCTCACCGGCCACCTGCTACCCAGGAGATACACACTCATTCTCAAGCACACCAGTACTTATGTGTGTGCACACACACACTTTTGCATGCTGTCTTTAATAAATTCTTCAGGAGCAACAGAGAGAAGATAAGGATGCCGTGACACTACCTGCGTCCAATTGTCTGGGTTTGAGGCCACCAGGTGGCTGGGTGGTTCGTGCTGGAGTGCATGAGTGTTACATTACGAGGAATAATGAGAGCAGAGTATAGGGCATCGCAGGAGGCACGGGGTCGAGAGGAGGTTGGTACTAAAACCCGAGGGAGATAGCTACACTAACACACACACCTGGTCAGTTCCCTTGGATTTGCCATTTAACCTCTTGCGGCCCCTTTGGCACCAAGCATTGCCTGGTAATGATCTGTTAGCCCAGCAGTGGGAAAAAAGGACACCTGAGAAACGCATCAGATGGATAGATTGATAGTTGCCAAAAAAGAGAAGAAAAGATGAATTAAAAAGGAGGAGAAACATCACTAAATGGGGCACAGATGTTCATCGCAGCCCCTGGAGTGGTGCCTCCACTGCCCTGGACTTTCACCAGGCACTCAGCCTCATTCCTCCTCTCCTCTCCTCATCTCGCTACATGGCGGCGCTGACTGTAAGTGGCTCACACATTAAGTGCCAGCTGAGCTCCATCTCTGGGCCCGTCTGTTGACCCTCTGCTACCCAGCTACAGCTACCCGTCATTGAGGCTCCGTGGCCTCTGGGACTTTTTAAGTTTTCTTCCTTTTAGTAATGTCTCAGCTGGAACCAGAGATAAACAAAGGGTTTTGACTAGAAATGTGTGTTTTAGAGAAACTACCGGGCATACCTTTATTGAGATAAACCATTCATAGAGTGCATTTGGCTTACATGCCACTACAGGGCACTGTTTAGATCGCAATGCACCACTTTGCATTACCAGTGGGCCTAGAATTTTTTAGGAAATCAGAAAACAAGACTTCTGATATCGTATTGTATTCTGGATCTCAACATGACCTTTTCCTTCCTGTGGACAACTATGGCACAGTAAATGGGACAAAGTTCAGACTTATCAAGCAGTCAGCCAAGATTACATTTTGATTTTAGTTTGACTAGTTTCAGTTGATTTTAATTACTTAACCTTATTTTATTAAAAAGTATTTTCTAATTTCAATCGTCATTTTATATGCACTTATTCTAATTATTTTTAACTCTGCATATTGGGGCACTTAAGTCAACTCTGATGTTTGTAACTCTTGGGCCAGTGTCCTGCAGGTTTATCATGTATCCCTGCTGACACAACTGATTCAAATAAAATGGATCCACCGGCCTATGACGTTCTGCACAATTACTCATTAATTTGACTCTGATGTGTTGTAAAAGGGACACATTAATTACCTCCAGGACTCTGGCCTGAGAGGTCGGGATTTGGTGATCCCTGTCCTAAAACCTTGCTCGTCTCCTATTTAGGTTACTATCATGCTGAAATTTGCAAGATTAACACTGTATTTTTGATAACTTTTTTTGCTTAATTTACATACACCCAATGTTATATTATTAAATACTGAACATAAAATCTAGTTCAAAATAACTTTGCACTGAACTACGTATAGAATGCTGGCAGTTCCAACAAGCAGTATATTATCCTTGACTGAGCAATGACTGACGGACCAATGTGCAGCTCCCAGTTCAGGCCCTGGCCACTATGGGGTACTTAGTCTTATTTCAGACACATTTACAAAGAAGCAAAATACATTCATACCTTTATAACCTATTTAATAACTTACAGCCATTCCAGCAGCCTTAAGTTTCACCATGGTTGTGCTTTTTCGCCAATAGTACCCGCCACTTCCAAGTTGTTTAAAGGTACCGGTTTCCACACTGAATATGCCAACTGCATGACAGATATCCCACAACACACACTCAGAGACACATGCTTACACATGTATGCCACTGCACTTCATCTATTTTCAAGAAACTGAGGGAACTCAGAACTTGCTTTTAGAGAGCACCGAGGCATTTTATAGGACAGCACTTAGGCGAGGCCATTGTGCCACACAAGCACACAGCGACCGGAGCTTGCTCACGCCTCCTTACACTCCAATGGGGGACAATGAGAAGGGCGGATACATTCTGCCAAGAAGAAGCAGAGAGGAATGAAAGGGAAAGAAAGCAAGCCAGAGAAGTGGATGGATTG
Source organism: Craterocephalus amniculus (assembly GCA_036024015.1). NCBI lineage: Eukaryota > Metazoa > Chordata > Actinopteri > Atheriniformes > Atherinidae > Craterocephalus > Craterocephalus amniculus. The sequence continues at coordinate 14,863 of JAVQJG010104003.1, read as the reverse complement.
AGGCAGTCTCTCGTTCATCCATCAGTCCACGCAAACCCCCCTTACCACACTCCCTCCCTCCTCTTCACTTTGCTTAATCCTTCTTCTTCTCCTTTTCTTCTGTTATCCCACTATCTTGGAGGGGTAGGGGGGGGTGATGCATACATACATCCAGACATATTATAAACATCACCAATAGTTTATACAGCCACTGCAAGTCATCACTTAGATTTTTCAGGCAGAGATCCCCAAGGGAAATTGCAGGGCTCCCTATGAACACACATACACTTTTATACAAATACACAGCTCAAGCGAGTGAGCGGGCACATTTCTTTATGATTTCCACCTTTTGTTGGCAATTAGTTGGTTGTATAAATTAACACCACCACTGAATGCCATGCTTAACATTCTGTAAAGTAAAAGAGAGGTAATTATGTTTTTCTTCTGATTAGTTTTTGTAATTAGCTTAAAGATTATGTCCTTCAAGTAAACAGTCAACATTCACTAAACAAATTATAAGACGAACATGTCCTTAAATGTCCTTAAATTCTTTACCAAGGTAGTTTAAGTTACATGTGTCAGTTTTCATCACAAATTTTGTGACTTGATACTGTAACAAGAAATTCAAGTTGTGGAACTCAGTCTTTGCTTAGAAAGATTAAAATATAAAAAAATGTAAAACTCTTGATCAAATGATATTCAGTATGGAGCAGGCAAGAAAGTCCTTGCTTCTTAATTAACAAAACCAGTCCTTTTTGTATTAACAATTCTTTCCAGTTATCTGGTTGTCATTGTGTCAGTTAACTTCATAGGGTTTGTTACAGACACAGGGGATCATTATGGACATGGCTCACAATTCAAATTTAGTCAATTCAGATTTTTTTCCCCTCTCCTTTGTGGCAGGAGAAATGGGCAACATCATGGGGCGAACCTGAGGCCTATTGTGGGGCCGGCCATTGTTGGCTTGATGAAAGGCGCATTCAAGTCACTTTTCTTATTGAATTGTTTTGCGTCTGCTTTTCAACATTGCATTCTCTCTTCAGCCTCACACAAGACAATCGGTGGGGATGAAACTCCTTTCTACCATTCTTCCCAGTTCAGAAAAGTCATATTAAAGAGATGAATAGTATGTCTATGTGTGTGTTTGCGTGTTTTTTTTTTTTCCTCAGCTTTTGTCCAATACATGAGCATAAAGGGGTTTAGACAGCGGAGAGAGGGTCTTATGGTTTTTCTGAAGATGTGTGTATGTGTGTGTGTTATTGGCCCCCCGGCGAGGTATTAAGTTTAGGACAAAAGCTGGAGGTTCATGAATCAGCCAGTGCTTCCATAGCTTAGCTTTTGTGACCTACTCACAGTGAGACTGTCCTACAGTTCTGTGTGTGTGTGTGTGTGTGTGCATGTCTGAATGTGTGTGTGTGTGTGTCTGATGCCTCATGATGAAGCAGGTTTTGCATTAAGAGTGTGTGTGTGTGTTTCACATATAAGCTGCATGAATATTGTAGTGTTTCCATGCAAGTATTGGTGTGCATCAAACTAAGCAGAAAGGCTTCCACTCACTGACTCCCAAATATTAGACAGGCCCCAGTGTTTGGCATCCACTCATTCACTTACATTCAGCATCATGTCCCATGACCAAATCAATGAAATCCATGGTTCATCTATTTAACTTTCTCATAAACTCTCTTCATTTACACATTCAGTTATTGTTTTTCTTCCTTTTCTGCAATTTTTCTTTGTAGGTCTTTACCCCATCCCCATGGAGAGTCAGAGGAATGTTTTTATGTTGCAAAATTCACACCAAATTAATGAGTTTTGTCCCTCAATTACTCTATCAAAAGGATATAGAATGTGACAAAAATTCAGGAAACTTTCACAGAAGCACTTAAGCAACAAAACATTGTGAGAAACACTGTGGAAGGCAATTGCTTTTAAGAGTTAAAGCAGTTTTCAAAAGGCAAGATGACTGCACCCTCAAACAGTAAGAATGATCAAGTCACCCAACAACTACCTTTTATTCTGTAGACATACCAGCAGTTACTCTGTGAGTAGAAGAATGTCACATTTTGTAATTGAATGATTGACTTTTCATCTCGAAACTGTCATAGCAAAATTTTTAAAAAGTAACGTTTTGCTGCAAGTTTCCAAAGTCCCACTAACTGTTTTCAAGATAAACTGAACAACCTGTGACCAACCTGGTGGTTTGCACTGTTGCCTTGCAGCAAGAAGGTTCCTGGTTTTGAGGAGAATCAGAACTGGGCCTTTTTGCATGTTCTCCCCATGTGTATGCATGAGTTCTCTAAAATTAGTCTTCCTCTCAGTACAAGACATACATGTTTGGTTACTTGGTCAGACTAAATTGTCCCTAGGAGTGAGTGTGAGCAGGTCATTTTTGTCATTTTTGTTTGCCTGGTGATAAACTGGAGACCTGTTCAGGGTCTTTCCTGCCTCTCATCTGCTTATTGTTGGAATTGGCTCCAGGAACCCTGTACTCTTATACAAAATTGATGGATAATCAATTTATGTTTGCAGATTTCAATAACTGCCGCAAAGACCGACCAATTTCTAGCAGTGTAGAAAAAAATAGGGGTTTCAATTATAGGAATATTAGTTTCACACACTGCTGTTAACACAAAAGTCTCCATTAGGTTTCTGTTTAATAATTCCTGTAGGCTTGTGACCAAAATATCAAAATCTGCTTGGGGCAATTTTGGTGTGTATCACTGCAAAGCTCTTCTTAAACATACAGTAGATACCTTACGTGCATATTGTGCAGTTTCAGATTTTAAATCATCCTGCGTGCAATTAGTTAATCAAGCAATTCTCTTACAAAGAATCTAGCCCACATTAACCAGTGAGAGACAGCACACCACACCCAGCTGATGAGAGACGGTTTTAAGTCAACCAGGCGCTGGTCACTCATCTACTGTGTCAGCCAGTCAGTGTGTCAGTCTTTGAAGCCACAGGGTCTCAGTTAATTAACCTCTGGCTGGCTGGTCAAAGGGCAGGTCCTGCAGATGAAGTGCTGGTTTCTATGTTGTCAGCCTCAGGGGTCACGACCAGAGCCCACAGGGTGACCCAGCCTTATTTGAGCCAGATGTTGGGAGACAAGGATCTCCAGTGCTCTTCTTCCCTCCCACCTCCTCCCCTCTGCATTCTTTTCATCCACTACTGCTTGGCCAGCAGTGCAGTCATCTCCAGCCACTCATGTTCAATGCTCAACTTAATATTGCTGTTTACATTTTTTCTTCCTTTTTCCAGCTATTCTTTTCTCTCTTTTTTCAATCCTTCTATTCATCTTTTCACCTCTTCCTCCCATCCTTCCAGTTTCACTCCTCCTTCCTCATTTGGCCCACACTCTCTTTCCGCTTTGCTCCAGGGAGAGAGCAGAGTGTGTTGCCTGGCAGCATGCCCACTCCTATCATCTTCTCCCCATCTTTTCTTCTGTCTCTCATCATTTCCTCTTCCTTCTTTTTCACCATCTCATCCCTTCCTTTCACATCCATGGACTATCTCTTTCTTCTGTGCCACCTTCCCCTCATCTTTCACATTGTACCTCCCCTTTGTCTCCATCACTCCCTCCACCTGCTTCTAATAACTCCCCCTCCATCTTTTTCTCTCCCTGCCTCCATTCAAACCTCCCTCCCCTTCCCTCCCCCTCCTCCCCCACTTGTCTCCTCCTCAGCTGGGCTCAGGAGCAGTGAACAGGTGTTGTCTCCTTTTGATTTGGGTGCGTTTGGATTAATGCTGTCAGCTCAGCTGTTAAAACAACTGCCACTGCCAGATGCCAGTCAGTTTTGGGCTTGAGTTGTCACCTACACACAAACTCACGCACACACATTCAAACATCCAAACTTAGGCAGATGTAAGCATGCAAAATGGTGTGCACACATTCACTAGCACATGGCCTCAGAGCTCACACAGTTATACCGACAAAACAAATCAGCTGTTGTACTTTAGGCTTGTCAGTAACCCAGTTGTGTGTTGCTGTAGCATTTCCAAACTCACACAGTCAACACATGTAAAAGTCAGTGTGTATCTGACAGTATACCGCAGTCATTAATGCTCTGTCAGAGATGCAAAAGACTCTTCTACCTTGTAATGAAAAGAACTACCAACTACATGGAGTTAACCACAGCTTAGTAAGACAAGTGGCAGAATTCCCCCAGTGTATGTCATTTCCTCCTCTAAGTTAGAAGACTCCACTATATTGATTTTATGTTATTAATTTTAATTAATTGGTTGTCGTTTAGAATTTGAATTATAGGGAAAGATTAATTCACTACAGTGAATTTTTTTTTTCAAATTATTAATTTGGAAAAGTATTATGGAAAGAAGTGTTTATGGACCCCAGACTAAGGTTCTGAGTCATGCTAAATTCAGTTCAACTAATCTAACTTGGATCTTTTAGATGCTTCAGTAAAATATATATATATATTTTTAGATTTAGATAAGTTTTAAAGAAATAGTTAACTTTTGTTACTGTTTAACTGCTAAATTTAAGACAAGCAGACACCTGACAAAAATATAATACTACCAGCCTGTACTATGAAAAAGGTTTAGTGGCTTAGTGAGGTAACTACAAGTTCAACCCTGGATTTACAGGATCACAAAATTGGTTCAGTTCTGACCCACATTTATCACCATGGCCACTAATACCTCAACTAGCAGCAGTGATTTACACATAAATATTAGTATATTTAAAATAATTAATCCAGGAAAGGCAGTTTTTCCAGAAAAACAAAAAACAAAAACAAATATACATTTGAACAATGAGTCTCTCCAACCTGGAGTCAAACTGCTCTACCCTGTCTTCATGGTCGTCAAGAAGCATCTTCATCAGAGATATCTCAGCAGAAGTGCACATAGTTTATCCATTTCTTTTATTTATTTATTTTTCCACTTTTTTGTCAGCATTCAATCTTTATTTGAATCTTCCTACTTTTTTGTATCAGTAAATGTTAATGACTGAAATTTGTTTCTGACCCCACTCTTTCTATATGACCATACACATTTACACTTTTGGAAAACCGAGTTCATAGCTAACATCAGAGTACCACGTAGTGAGAACGCCACTGTTCAGGATGGTTATATAAAGGATATGTTAAACATAACTGTGGTTGGAAATAAACTTTGGAAATAAACAAAAATTATGTTTGCTGATCGGAATTTCTACCTCTCCATTTCTCATTTTCTCTTTATTTCATTTCCTCCTCCCACTTTTTCATACTTTTTTCAAATTTTTCATGCTGCAATATGTAGTCTACATACACATAAATGTTCACACATGATTCTATAATCCTCTGATTAATTTTAAAGAGCTATCATAAAACTTAGGCCCTAAACATTAAAAATGTGTGTGCTCTCATTTTAGGGTTCACTCTTCCTCCATCCTATACTCATAACCTCTTTTCCACCAGACAGTTGTTAAACATAGGATGCATGTGAAGTGTGTTGTGAGGGAAATGATGATTAAGTATGAGTATCTATGATCGGTGGTGTGTAACAGGGCTATTTAAGTCTCTTTCTGATGTGGGTAGAGTCTGTAAGCTTCCTGTCTGTGTGTGTCAGATGGTGGGTAGTGGGCTTTGGAGTGGTTATGCTGGTGTCTCACCCAATTTTGTACTGTAGGCACATGTTCCCAAATGGAAAGTTTCAGGAAACATCCTACTGTCCATCTTTTCGTTCTGGCAGATCTGATCTAATCTATTTTTAGCCTCCTCCTCCTCATTATCTGTCACAATTCCTCTCAGTGCAACACACTGTTTTTCTTCCCTCTTCAAACTCAACTCATAGATTCATGATTGTTTGCAAACTTCACACTCAACAGTGTTTCAGTGCTAGTCCGGGAAGCCGTACACACTAACACACTGTGTGCTTGTTTGTAAGGGTGTGTTGGTTCATCTGACTCCTGCTCCCAAATGCACACACCCAGCACACTTTTTAACACTGAATCCACTGTATGCCAACCTAACCCCCCCCCGCATATCAGTTTACTGTCTGGAAACTCCAACATCGAATTCAACCCCCTTTACAGTCCACCTACTGAACCATATTTTCATCCAGTTCACAGCAGATAACGCCCTCCTCATCAGTTTTGTTGGTTTGTTAAATTAAGCCAACTAGGTAATTTCCAAGGTTATCATACTGCACTGTAGGCTCCAGTCTCCTCTGAGCCAAATCTTGTTAAGACAATTAGCCCACTCAAAGAGTCATGGGTGTCTTGTCTGAGGGATGATGGGGGGTGGAATGAGAGGAGTCAACTTATACACACACAATGTTTGTTATTCTGAAGCGTGTGCGTATACACACATATAATACTATAAAGTTATCAAATAGATTACTACAAATGCAGGGTTAGCACAAAAGGAGCCTCAATGTATTGATTACAGTAACTTCAAATCAAAGCCTGATTATCATGATTCTGCATGACTAATGCTGCCTTCATGTGCTTTTGTATTTATGGTAAATACCAAAAACCGACGACAAAATTGCACATTAACACCCACTTATGTCGTAATTCCCACTGGGAAACTGGAAGAATTTTATGATACCCGAGCTGCCGAGATGAGATCAACTTTGACCTTTCAACATGGTGGAGAGCAGTGAGATTGTGTACTGTAAACATTACGTTGTGCTAAAAGTAATCTGCTGCTGTTTGTAGCCCACTCAATGTTGTTCCATATATTCATTTATATAGTCTCTCCATTTAAACTTACGTCTTTTTTAAAGAGAATTTAATTATTGCTTGCTTTTTGTCCACCATGTTTATCTTCACAACAACATGAAAAGCACTTGAACACTGGTAATTTGCACCTGTAATTTCCACTTTACAGGTGGAAAGAATCATCTTTCCCATACCACATGAAGGCAGCAGAAATAACATTTAAAAACATATTCTCATCAAAGAGATGTATGATAAATCAAGATTGGCTATGATATTCATAGCAAACCCCCACGTCAAAATGACCAAGTAGGTCAATTTTTATCCCCTTTAAATACAAATCATAAAATGATCCACCACAGCAGTGGTTCCCAACCTGAGGATAATGAGCCTTTTACTGTACAGACTCTGTGTGATCTGTGAAATTAAGGCCATGTCCACACTCAGATGACTGGAGGGTTATTTACTGAATTTTTATTTTTCAGTGCTTCGGGAGCCTGGAAATACTTTTGAAAGTAAGTCCTAAATGTAATAAATCTTTCATATAATGATAATATGAAACTTTATCCAAAGTCAGAAATAAAAAAGCTACTTAATAGGCAACGACATGTGCGGCCAATACATTTTCATCATTTTCATTTCATTGTATGGTTTATTGAGGTCAGTGAGCTAGTAGTGGAATAGCTCACGTCTATTCCGGTAACCTCAATTTTTCCTTCACCATTCGAAACATGTCTGAGAAATGCCACAGTGAAGATGGTTAGTTGTTATTTACCTATACTTCACTTTTATAAAGGGACAGAACTCTGCTCAGATGCATCATTTGTGGCAAGACGCTGGGAAACTGAAGCATAGAAATAAGCCAGGTTAGGGAGTAAAATGTATTCTAACAATGCCACTGTCACCTTAAAGGAATTAAAATAAACTGTGAAAACCATAATGGTTAAGACTAAAAGTGGGCTCTCCAACTGTGGTCCTCAAGGGCCACTTCCCAGAATGTTTAAGGTGCTTTTCTTTTCCAACACTTTGGTTTAAACTGAAATGTATCCATCAGCTTGTTGTCAAGTTCTACACTGTGACCTATTAATGTGAATCTGATGTATTAGAGCAAGGTAACACCTACATCCTGCTGTATGTTGACCCTAAAAGAACTTTTTTTTTTCCACAACTAAGCCACTGTCATGTTAAATCACACAACTTTTTAATTACAAGTGTAGTTTTTCTCAAGATCACTGGAGGCTTTATATTCTTTACTATACAATTTTGCCAAAAGATGCCACTACATCCTATTCACTGGACCTTTAAAAAATTGCCTCAAACCAAGGGTGAGACACTTCCAATGACCTCACTGTGGTATCGCCAAATGAAATCTCTATAAATGTTACAGGATTCTTTCCATTAACTTTTAATTTTAGAATCCATTAGTCTTTTGTTCAGCTCTAGGCCAGCTAAGCCCTAACTGCATGTCATTTCCATAACACTTTTCCCTTTTTGTCTATATCTAGTAAAACCAACATGCCAGAAAAAAAAAAAAACTTGAAAAAAGATTAAGTACAGCAAGTACTTTCACCACGTCTGATATTGTCATTTAATTTGCCTGAGTCCCACTCTTCCAGTTTGTTAGCCACAGATGGCTAAGTGATCTTAATGTGACCTAACCAGCAGCATCACCCAATATTGACAAGGCAGATCTCATCAACCAATCAAACTTTTTTTTTCTTCGCCTAAAAGCAGAGAGATCTTGCCAGGAAAACTTGGGAGTAGGAAAAGATTTACAAAAAGGGACATTGACGTGAGTGAATAATTGGAGCACAGTGACTCGTAAGGCTCCAACATGCCAGGCACACAAACACACACACACAATTACAAACACACACATTACTCAGCAGAGCATTCCAGTGCTGTTTGGACTGTTGTTGCCATTGGTCTAATGGCTCTCACATGTCTGTCCTTCCGTCTTTGAGAAGCAAACAGGACAATGTGGGCTATTCTCAAGACTTTACAATGTGCTCTGTCCCAAGCTGATCAATGCGCAGTTGGAACAAACATTCACAGATGGAGGAAAAAAAGAGTAAAAAAAAGAGTCCTCAGGAAGTCAAGAGTCAAACAGAGAGGAGATTAAGACTCAGACACACACATAAACAAGGTGAAGTATGTTCACACACACAGTTTGCACTTGTCAAGTGTTCGCTTTAACTGAAATAGGCGGGTCCCGCCTCTGCTGTCCAGCAAAGCAAACGTCCAGCAAAGCAAAAGCACTCTAAGCCAAGTCAGCTGTCAATCAAATGGCCAAGACAGGGCCAAAACTATGACAGCATCAGAAATAACAGTCTTTACCCATCAGTCTCACATGCCTACATCCACATGTGCATGAGCACACGCACACACGCGCACAGAGGGAGTACACCTCAGCACAGTTGGAATAGGCTTCCAACATGTAAAACAGCATTAGTGTGTCAGAAGTGCCTTGCTGCTCTGTCCATCTCTCTGTCATTGCTTTGACAGGCAGATGAAAAAAATGTCATGACTTGCAAGAGAAAACGTTGCTTTGCGTGAGTGCGCACGCATGTGTGCTCTGTCTCTAGTGCAGTTAATGTGTGGGTCCATTCCCCTTCTCTGCACAGCAGGCCCAATACACAATGTGTTCTTTTGTTGTCACGTTAAAGTGATGCAATAAAGCTGTGCAGTGACAAGGACGGCCCGAGGGCTGCTACAGTGACAGAACCATTGAGTGCGTGCACGTGCACGTGCATGAAGGTGGGTGTGTGTTGAGAGAAGACAAGAGCGCTGAAGAGGGGTTATTGCCACGAGACAGATTGCAAGTGTCATTTTCCATTACAGCAGCCTGAGCCTGTTGTGCACGACACACACAAACACTTACACACAGGTACACATGCCTTGGCCCACTTTAACAGGATGCTTTTGACAAGGAGAGATGTGTGTGCCATTAAAAAAAAAAAAAAAAAGGAAAAAAATGCTGGCCTTCGACTTAACTCTCTCCTTGCACCGACTCCAGGTTTACGAAGCAGACTATTCTAAATTAATTTATTCAGCTTATCTGATTGGCCACACCACAGGTCATTGACAAGGATGAGATTTTTCCATGAAACTTAAGATTTCAGAAGTCGACAAATTGCATTTGGATTTGCAAATTAGTAAATTGTTGCTGAAAACTTAATTTGAGTGATTTTCATGGTTTGGTTGAAAGATTACATCATGACCTGTCTTTGACCTTTTGGGCATAAGAGAAGGTCTCAAAAAAGAAATGACAAAAATCTATTCATAAAAAGGAGCCTTTCCTAGTGTATGAAAAGTTCACTTGATGGCAACAACAGGGTAGGATATTCATAGGATCCTCCCAGCTTGACCCATTATTGCATGTGAACCTTTATTATCTATTCAAAAGTCTCTTGTGAGGCTCTGTTTGCTAACCAGGTAATTAGCGGGCAGTACTTGGTGGTTATCACTATCACAGCTGACACTTCAGCCAGTAAAGTATGAGGCAGTAAAATGAAAATGGGATTGGTCCAGTTCTGTAGCTTATCCCTAATAAGGTGCTGTAGCAGTGGCTATCAAGGGCCGAGCAGAATTAGTCCACAGCGGATTCAAATGTCTAGATGCTATCAAACAACATTTAATGATAATGGAGGTCAGAGAGGCAATTGGAAAAATGGTGTGTTTGTCTGTGACTGTGTGTGTGAAAGGAACATTTCTCTGTCTCCCGCAAGAAGCATCAAGATAGCATCGCTAATTTCACTAGCCCGGCACAAAAAAAAGAACACAAAACAGGATGGAGAAGGGGGGAAAAAAAGCAAACAACACGTGAGTGAAATGAAACAACAAGGAAAGTTTTTCTGCGACTTTCTCGAATGTCGCTCCAGATTTTGCCCTTCATCGTTCTTTCACAATGTCGCGCCCTCTCCGCTGCTATTTCTGACTGCCAGTGTGTGGATCTGGCTCGCTGAGATTTCATGCCAGTGTAAAAATTGGCTGAGGGTTTGGTTCAAATCAAATTGGACATAAGCACCCACAACACCATCTGTTAGGGAAAGGCAGTGGAGTGAAGGGCAGAACTCTGTATTCAGATAAATGGATTTTCAATTTATTAAATTGTTGACTGACACCCTTGTAAATTTTTGCTTTATGTGTTGCGGCCTATTCTTAGAGCGTCAGATTTCGTGGAAACATGTTGCATACGTTCATACAATCCCTAATATTAGAATGAAAAAAAAATACCCCACTACATCTGTTGTTTTGTGATAGTTGAATTTCTTTTTATATTTTTCCAGCACAGTCGCCTCATATTAATTTGACGAGGGAGGAGGGGGGGACTCTCCTGTTTTAATCAACTAAAATAAAACTCTCCTCAGGTACATGTTGGGTGTTTCGGCATGTAATTTAGTGTGTGAATGTTTGCAGTTTTCCTGTTTAACAGGTGTGTCGCCCCAAAACATGTTTAGAGACATGGCTGTGATTATCATAGCACTTTCAGAGGGGACCATATGTCCCCCGTCTCTTCACCCAAAAACCCACCTTACTTTACAAGGTGAATAACAGCCTCGCAACTCTCAGAGGTCGGTGTTGCCCGGTGTATGAGCATGTGCCAAATTCTTTCATTTTGTGTGTCTGCTGGTGCCTCTCCCCCCTCCCCCATCCTGCAGAGTGGTCTGGGTGTTTATTAATAACTAAAGTTGGAGCGGCTTCTGAATGAAAAGTCACAGTGGACAGTGAGACCAATCAGGGACTGAATCTACACAGCACACACACACACACATTCATTCTGCGTCTCTTCCTTTTGCTTTCTTGCTGCAGTCTTCTGCTTCAGTGGGAGACAGGGAGCACTAGGAGGGGGTTAGAAAGTAAGGAGGAGGAGGATGAGGACAAGGAGGAGAGAGGGATTTTAATGTTTACTCAGAGGCCCGGCCACCGCGGCAACTGTTGCCAAGCGCCGTTCTCCCCAACAACAAGCCAGTAATTGGTACTTTTAACAGCTAACCTTGCGGAGGTGGTGGTGCGAGGTGGGTTTGGACAAAAAGCTTTTTGATACATCTCCCTCTCTATCTCTCCTCTATCAGACCACCAGATCTCCTGTTTTTTTTCTTTTTTTTGTTGTTTTTTTTTCCAACAAGAGACTGCCATAATCCTGGCACGGCCTCATTTTAGGACGATTGGACCGTCTTTATAAGGAATCAATAAAAATGTGTCCAGACACATGGCCCAGCTCAACCAGACATGAATTGATCATCAAACCATCAACATCATCATTTGGTAATGGAGTGTGTTGGCGCTGCTGGTGTGAAGGGAACAGCCAGACTGAAATGCAAAAGCTACAGCATCAAGAGGGTGTAAATAAATAAGTTGTAGTCCACATTATGATTCTCTCAAGAGTCTTTGAACAAGTCCACACTGTCGAAGATTCATCATTTTACTACTGTAAGAGTTAAGTTGCCTCTTATTATTATTATTATTATTATTTAGATTAAAAACCTTCCTTCCTTCCTTTTTCTTTGTTGTTTCTAATAGGAATTTACACTATTTTAAACTGCAAGTAGTCATTATAAGCAGTAGTGTCCAATTTGGGTGAAATATTTGATGTAAGAGCTTTAAAAAAAATAAAAAGTCAATCCAGTAAAGCTGCGCTACCATGTTTATGGTATTATGATCCCATAAACTTACTGTGCACTAAGTTTATATGCTTACTTGATGCCATTTGTTTTATTTTTTTAGCTAATGTCAGGAAATGTTCCTCATTTTATCGGACTATTCTGATTAGTGCCTTAGGTCAAGAAGATAAGTCATTTAGATCTGTAATGTTTCTCTGATTTTAACTTTAATTGAGTTAAGACAACCTTGTTAAGGTGTTTACAGGGCCGCTGCAGTTATATACCTAAACGTGGTTACCGTATTCTTCCAATCACATGTAAACCTACTCTGTGTGTGTCATCATACGTTTTAGCTCCTTGCTGTCTCTGTTACTCTATCCAGACTCAATACTTTAGTGTTCAGGGTGGCAGTTGTAGAAGATCTCTACCACTGCTCTTATAATTGCTTATTCAATAGTGACCCCTGCTTGGTTTGGGAGGAGGAAAATGAAGGAGGAAGGGAGGCGTGAGTAGCTCGAACCCCCCCATTGCTGCCAAAGCTCGAGTCAATGTGACGCCTGTTTTGGGGGATATAAGGAGCAGCCACAGGTCCCAAGCCAGGGCCCTTTCCTGTGGGCCCTCCTCCTCCTCCTCGTCTTCGTTCTCTTCCTTCATCCTCCACCCTCCTCCAAGCCCGGCTGGGCCTGGCGCTGGCACAGAGGTCCCTTTGTTGTGTACCCGAGGGCCCGTGCTCTCTGTCTCTCTTACTTTCTTTTCCTCCCCTTTTTTTCCCCACACCCCACTCGCCGCCTCCCCCCTTCCCTTTTCCTCTAAAGGTCTCCAGTCTTCACAAATATGAGATAATAGGAAAAATAGAGCTGGCTGCTTGTGGTGAGTCAGGGCAAAACGTCTGAGTAAAAAATAGAAAATGAGTGAGAGAATGGAGAGGGATGGTTTCGTTTGTGAGGTCGGTCAGAGCAAGCTGGACTGAGGTTGAGTCTCCTCCCATCTCTCCTCTGTTTTCTTCTCTCCTTCCCTCTCCAGCCGCTTCTGAACCAAAAACTCACTGTGGATCCAAAAGCCGGATGGGGTCTCGCTGTAACGCACACACACACACCCTTTCTCTCTCCTTCTCTCGGCAGGTGGACGGGGTTGTTTTGGCTCGGCTGCAGGGCAGCAGCTTGACTCCGTTTGAGCCAATGAACCAAAATAATAGCCAACGATTCCAGAGTTATTGTCAGTGTTTTCCCCCCTGTGCCGTTCCCAGAATCTTCCTAAGCCGAGCAGGATCTGAATCAGAACGTCACCCTCGGATGACTTTGTGCGCTTACACATTGAAATACAAAAAGCAGCAGGATTCGCAGTCAAAACAAGGAAGGAGGTTTTTGAAAACTGCTTAATCCTGTCCTATCAGTTGGAGGGCCAAAAGATGCCAAATATGAATTTCAGGAAATGCAGAAGAAAAACGGTGCACTACACATCTGGGGTTTTGATATTTTATTCAGTGTAAACATCATACAGGTTTACTAAGGAGCTGGAACAAGTTGAATCAGAATATAAATATGAGATTTTGTAATTTTCTTAAATACACATTTTCCACCACTAAGATGAAAGCAAGACTAAAATTGAATTTGAAGGGGTCGCCCTGTGCACTCTTTTCCATTTCCGTCACCCTTAACGTTTTAGCTGAGGAGTGGATGGTTGTCCTCCCTCACCCTCATCTCAAGCCATCCCACCCTGCAAAAATGCAGCTCACACCCCTGCGTGGGCACCGAACTCCACACGCTTACCTCACACACCACTAACATCCACCCATACTTGTCCATGCACACACACACATGTTGTCCTCTTGTACGTCAGAAGAACAGGGAGTACCTTCTGTGAATTTCATGGAAAGTGTTGTGCTGTCCTCCTTTATTAAGTGATTTTTGGACTTAATTGGCAGTAGCAGACGCTCGCTGTGTTTTCTAACCCGACTGTATGACTTGAAATGGGAATCAGGTGCTTTTCCATCTGCTAAGATGAAGGTTATAAATCCTTGAATCTAAGTGAGTTGAAAAGAGGATTTCAAGAAGTGATTTGAGGCAGACAACTTGTTATTGTTGTACTGGAGAGTGAGGAATTGGGCGAAGAAATGCACTCGGAAGCTTACAGTATTGCAGTGTACCAAGTAGCCATGATAAGAAGCTAATGCATGAAAGTTTTAGGATGTCAACCTTTAATTGATTTGTGGGTTTCTGTCTGTGAGATTGTATGCATGTGTTGGTGACCTCTGTTTTTGAAGGATATACATGTTTGTAGTTTGTTGTGGGTGACAGAGGGGCTTCATTTGTAATAGTGTTCGCCACATCAATCATCATCTGGCTAAAAGATATACAGCCCGCCAGCCCCTCTCTTCTTCTCTGTCCTCTCCTCTCTGCTCCTCCTGCTCGTTTCCTCCCATTTTGCCATCCGCCACACAATGAAAGAGCCTCTTGGCTTTTATTAATAGTTAAAGTGGTCCCAGCCTGTCACTGGGGACAATGGCTGCAGCCCTGTTAATAAATAAAAATAATAACTAGGAGATGGAGACTGAGAGGGAGTGCAATGGAAAGAGAACAGGCGACACTGCCATTTGTTGTTCCCTCTCACTTGTCAAAGC
>JAVQJG010103998.1:0-18478 GCA_036024015.1 Craterocephalus amniculus | reverse complement strand
CATATGCGCAATCAATGAGTCGTTAATTGTAACGAAATTACCCCTTTTACCACATACTATACCACGTAGAAAACCATTTTTCTTAGAAAGATTAAAATAATATCAGGTATAGTTCCTTTTAAGATGTGTCATTTTGAAAACTTAACTGATTTCACTCCGGAAAATGATTACATATTTGTCTTTTCCTTTTTATTGACAGATCTCCAAAATAGTTGAGTCCATCAACACACAGATGCAGACGAAAGGACGCGAACTCACAGAGTACAGAGAGCGCTACAACATCCGGCTGGTGGGAGAGGGCGAAGGAGAGACGCAGGGCCAATCAGCAGCGTCCTCCAGAGACAGCGAAGGAGGCGGATCGAAAAGCGGAGCTGGAGTTTTGGTGTCATAGTTTGTAGGGATGGACAGTGGCAGTGGGGCCTTTTGTTTTGTGCAGCACCAAAACGAAAAATGTTTTGAGTTTCCATGTTCAGGTGGAAAAATCCAAACTCCTCGCAGGACGATTCCTTATTTGGCAATTGTTGAAATTTCTGCTAAACGTAATACACATGGTTGCTTGCAGACTCAAACAGCATATAAAGTGCTCTGCTTGGATTGTGAATACTTGTTTGTATCCACAGTGATGCTGTTTTATCTTCCATCGATTCAAGTTTTTTGTCTTTTGTTCTTTTTATTGCTGAAATACTGTCATGAATACAACAAGTTCATACCCCTGAATGTTTGCTTAAATGTGATTGATTTGCAGACTATCAAAGCAAATATAATTCTGCTGCCTTTGAACACAGGAAATATTTTCCTAATGGCAATATGATTTCCATGATGGAAACTATCAAACAACAACATACAAAACCTACTTGAATAAAAAATTGATGATTTTACATGCTAACACTTGAGCATTTGGTGGACTTAAAAACTTAAAAAGATGCAAGGAGAGATGGTTTACCTCATAGGGCCCCACAGTAGTTTTAACTTGATCCTCCCTGCCAAGGCAGAACAGGTTCTGTAGGCATCTTGGCGTACATGAACAAGAGATCAGAGATATAAATCTGATGGTTACACAGCCTCGGTCTGAGTAATTTCCACCTATAAGAAATTTCTTGGCATGGCATGCATAAGCCACACATGGGGCAGCTGAAGTTTTGATATGCACCACTAAGGATGTCCCTAAACATGCTGTCAACTTGGGTCAAGCATTAATTCAGGCAAATACAGTAACGTGTGAAGTGAGTAAGGCAAAACTGCTTCACCACCACTGATTAGCTTGATGCACGATTTCCTGAGAAACAATGTTTTTACCCTATCCTACCCTCACAAGCTTTGGGTAGTGACTGAGAACGAGATTGCAGCTGGATGGATGGATGGATGAATTTTCTTTACTATATAAATTTAGTACAAGACCATTAAGACCCATTTATATTCGACGCAGATGAAGCAGACGCATGGAAAGTTTTGTCCGTCTTCTTCATAAAGTACGTGCTTATTATGCTGCGTTTTCAGGCGCATCCATCACTTGACGCAGAAGACGGAGTAATACCACAGGAAACCGCGGTGTCAGTGTTGAGCATAGTGGAGCAGAAACCACAGAAGAAGAATGGAGAGACACGAACAGAAACATTAGAAGTTGTACAAGCTTTTGAAATAAGGCTCCACACGTGTTCAGGGCGTGTTAGTGGTTAGAAACAACTTTACGCGCATAAGAGCGGCCAACTGATGTCTGAAACTAACGTTGTTTCGCGGAGTTAACATAAGCTCAGCACTGCCCCGCAGCGGAGGTTAGCCGTAACAACACAAACAACGCGTGGAATAAATGAAGACTGCCACGCATGAAATTGGTCTTTCTCGCCTCGAGATGTGGATTTATGAATCTCGTGGGTAGAAAAATAATAAATTCGACGAGGATGGGATTCGAACCCACGCGTGCAGAGCACAATGGATTAGCAGTCCATCGCCTTAACCACTCGGCCACCTCGTCCCGTCTCCAAAATGGACATTGTCCATGACTTAGATGTGGACATGCGAGGACGCCCACACTTCCTAACAAGCAGCTGCATTCAGACGTACCGATGTTTGTGTGTTGTCATTCATTTATCTTTGCTTGCAGTTTATTTACACAACCGTCTTGGAGAATTGTGTGTATTTTACACTGTGCCTGCGTGTTGTTTTTATGACGTGAATGGTGTTTTCTACCTGTACTTTTCTATTTCTAACAAATCATTCACATTATTATCATTATTATTATTGATGAATGTCTTCGCTCACACGAGCCTCTGCAGGTTAAAGTCATATTTAAAAAAGAGTGGAAACCAGTCGGCAAAAATATGTCCCTTGCTTCATTTAGTCAGAGAAACTGGGTTAATAGAAATGGTGGGCAGTGTCTCCCTCTGCTGGCTAAATAAATTATTTAAACTTCATTTGCTCTGAGAACCATGCATTTGACTTCTTTTTGCAGTTTTTTTTCTTTTTTTACATTATCCATTTGTGATGATCCACGTTAAGAGATTATGTCTTTGTTGTGCTCTTTTGCAATAAATCCTCAACCAAATAATGTCCTCCACCATGTTCTTTGTTTAAGGATAATGTTTTCATTTGCTTTTATTGTCACTCATTTTAAAATTATGAGCAGTATAACTTATTTTATCCGAACGAGAACCCAATCTGTAGCTTTTATCTTTGAAACATCCACGTTTATTGAGATTATTCTCACATTTATCCACAACATGATCATTTCACAGCATTCAGGCCAGCTTTTCTTTGGAAAATGCCAGTAAATAAAGATGCTCTCTGAGGCTTCTATCAGTTCCCTGCGTGGAAGCTGGCAGATGAAATTAGACTGGGAGAGCTTACACCCTCCATTACAACACATCTCCTTCCACTAACTGTCTTATCTCTGTGGATTACCTGACCTCACTTGAGCCAGCGGCAGGGCGTAATGCTCACGGAAGGGAGCAAGAAAGGAGGGAGTTGACTTGAAACAGGGGCACAGATCAGGACGGAGAACAGAGAGAAATAAAGGAATATTCAGCATTTTAAAGTAAGCTGATTAAAAGGATTCCACTCTGGAGTTATTGCGAACTTTTTAGATACAGTGGGAATCTGTGAAGGACAGCGAAGGGAAGAGGACGAGCACTCTGGAGAAAAGTGAGGACGGCCTGAAACCAGAGTCTCAGAAGAAGACCACAAGGCTGGAGATCAGCTTGACTCTGGAGTCAATGGTGAGACATCTTCCTGCACTGTCAGCTTCTTAGAAAGTAAGCTGTAGCTTAGAATACATGAATGAATGAGGACATTTTTTTTTAAAAAAGGCATTAGAAATAGAGAGCAGGAGATCAAGGATGAGGGGAAACGTGTAGAGGAGCAGTGGACACTGCACTCTGAGATAAGCCACCATAAGCCTCTTAAAGCTACTTCCCTCACCACAGATCAAATGTTCGCCTTTAAACCAGTTGATCTGTGCTGGACTTATGACAGCCAGTGCTCGCTACATTAAAAAGGTACTTAAATCTCAACGGCGAGTCATAAAGAGAACATTTAAACTTTAGATTGTCATAATCTGTCTGTTTAAACTATGTCTGACCTCCGTTTCTGTCCAGGATATGTCTAGTGACCAGTGTGACTCGGTGGCTGTGAGCGTGGAGTCCCTGCTCAGAGATGCCAAGAGGATGCAGCAGCAGTGCCGTGAGCGCAGCGAGCAGCTCTCCATGGCCGCCGCGCAGCTGAGGGAGGAGTCGGCCGCCCTCAGGGAGCAGTGTGAGGCCACCCAGCTCGACATGGCGCGAATCCGACAGCAGCTGGACGAGCTCCTGGAAACCAAAAAAGCCTTCGAAGCCAGGGAGAGGCAGGCGCGAAAACTCAGTAAGCACCTGTGAGGGTGTGGAGATGAGGGAGGAGGCAGCATCCGAATGGAGTGAAATGATGAGAAATGATTTCTGTAAAGTCTGGGGGGAGAAGGAAAGATAGAAATGGAAGGTGGAAACATGGTCAAACACCTGTAGATGAATTATGGTAGACTGGTCACTCAGAGGTCTGAGAAGAAGCAACCTGTGTGTGTGTGTGTGTGTGTGGGTATGTGTGTGCATTAAAGGAGAGCTGAGAAGAGCGAGCCACAATAAAACACTTTATGATCATCCACTTCCCTCTGGTTGTTCTTGGCTTTTGCTACATGAAAGCATCTCTCAATGTCAAATAAACACTTTTAAACCACACATTTGGTTTTTAGGATCCATTTGTTACATCTTATTTCATCTACTGTTTGTTTTCTCCCGGAGCTTTAGGTGAATATTGAGTTCTTTATGACAAATAACAATAAAATCATTGATCTTTGTCTCATTCTGCTGCCATGTCACTCAGAAATCATCTTGTACCGCTTTATGGCATCACTTCGTCCAACAAGACGTTTATGTGTTTTAGGACCAACCTAACTAAAGGTAACCTGCGCTCGCTGCGTCACAAAAAACGGACAAAGATTTTGTGTCACAAAAGGTTAAAATTTACTCAGCATTAAAAATCATTCTATAAATACATGGTTGTCATCTCATTAAGAATGTGTTTTAAATAGCAAAAGATAACAAAGAAGCGGCTTGGAAGCTGGCACAAAGGAAAAACCACAACCAGTCTGCTCTGCTGTAGTTCAGTGGAGGAGACGAAACCTGAACCGTCAGTGGAAATATCTGGGAATGTGTGTGTTTAAGTTTGGTATCTGCTGCTCAGATCCTCCCGTCATCACCGCTCTGAAAGAAATCAAAGAGACAAGTTGGACCGAGCTCTCGCAGCACGCTCCGCTTATATAACTCGACAGAGGTAGACTCACTTTCCACTTTCTTCTTCAGCGGGGACAGCGCTGCTTTTGCCTGAAAAACACACAGAAATGGTTTAAAAACCAGCAAGTAAATAAAAAACAAGCTAATAAATGTCTGCAGTGGCATTTTGTGACTCCTGGGGAAAAAAAGCAACTATATGAAAACTCACGACTTATTTATTATTACCTTCTTGATGGCAGTCCAGTCTTCAAGGATGTCGATGTCTCTTAGCATGTAGACGATGAAAGGCCCTGTGACACACAGTGTTACACACCAAACAGTTATTTATCAAAACTAATAAAAGATGTCACATGATCGGCAAACATTATGTTGATCGTACCTGAAACCAGAGCTACTTTCTTCTTTCTGTCTGAACGGCCCAGCAGGTTCTTTTTTTTGCATTTCTTGCCTCTTATCTCATCACTCCACTCTGGAGAAGCAAAGAAAGAAATAATAATAATCTGCATTAGCGGGAGATCTAAATGTGTCGAACTGTTTCAACTGGAAAAACTTCATATTTCAACCACGGTGCAGATGTACGCACCCTTTTAAGCTACAAGAAAGTTAAAGCTGAACATAGAAAAGGAGAATAACTTGTCTAAAGATGTCAGAAAGGTGAGAAGTGTAATGTTACACATACTGCCTGACTTTTTTGTCCAAGTTTAAAACCTTTTTCACTTGTTCTGCATATTACCTTGAGTCCAGCCTCCTGTCTGTTTACTTGTGCAGACAACCCTGCTACTGTAAGCATGCGCCTTCGTCTCACCTGCAGTAATTCTAATAGCCTTACTCTGAAACTGCATTTGTACTTTTCCTCAAAAGCTAAATATATAGTCAAGACAATGGGCACAGCAACTTTCTAATTCTACACCTTAATAAATAATAGATATTATTATTTATATTAATAAATGTTTATATTAATAAATATTTCAATTACGTTGTTCATGTGTTAAATAGAAATAACTTTCAGACCTCTACATCACTGCCATCCAAAGCAAGAGTTATATCCACGTCCCTTAAACATGGAGCTCTACTTAATGGAAACTCTGCTTAGACTGGATAAAATATGCAAGATAAATATTCTCCACATTGCTTAAAATGATTATTTTACGCCGAATATAAAATGTTTCGGGTAAAAGTCATCATAAAGCAGTAATACGAGCAAGCGTTCATGAGCATGTTAGGATATCAACACCTCTCTAGGAGTGATTTTACCTGAGGTGAGGTCTATATTCTGTCTGTCCTCCTCCAGCCTCCTAATCTTTTCCAGAAGTTCAGTCTTCATGACATCAAACAGCAGCGTCCGCTCACTCTGCAACACACACATGTGCATACAGTCACTGGAACATATGCCCGCTCCTTTATTGACATTTCATGGCAATGCATTAGAACAGTCATAGATGTTTTAATTTGTCTAAAACAGCAGCAGCCGTGAAGGGAATATTCAGCAACTCAACTGGATGATCAGGTGAACTGATCTAGGTTCAGTTTGGGCTTTACCTCCAAATGCTGCTTTGCGCCTTGCATTTCACATTCATGCTTGTGTTTGATCACCTGCAGACACAGCTCTCTGTACACGCCTGCAGACAGAAACAGCAACTTTTCGGGTTTATTTGTTTTCATTTGTAAAAATAAAGCCTATGATTGGTGACAAACACGTCTGGTTCAAGCCTTTTATGATACTACTGTAAATATGAAGTGTATTAATGATAAGTAAACACTTGGACCTGAAACTACTACATGACTAATCAGCCTGAAAATTATTTATCTATTCAAATCATGAAAACGCCATGTTTGAGTGAACCTTTAGTCAATAATTTCTTAAAAAGGTTGCATGCCTTTTTCCACATAACAGTATGTTATTCCCTTAATTGCTTTGAAATGTACTTAGATTCGACATTTAAAACACTTAAATATCTTCGAGCCCTTTATTCTTACCCGCTACTTGCGTCCGTATCTGCATGTTATTCTGCAGCGCAGCGAGTGGTTCTCTGTACTCTCCAGCCTTCCCCGTCAGCACTTCATCCAGCTTCACCTTTACCTGGTTCAGCCGCTCTCGAAACAACCTGCAATCACACGGTGATGTCAGCTTCACGTGCCTCGTCAGCTGACCGAGACGACTGTAAAACTGTATGACAGGTGATGATACAAGCATCTGAGAACGATCCCTCTATCCTGTGGCTTAAATTACTTCTCTTTTAGCTCCTGAAATTGTTTCTCCAGATCCATCATCTCATCCAGACATTCCCCTCTTCTCCTTTCGCAGTCCTCATCATCCATCTCTTCACAGAGGGCAAAGAAACAAAAAGGGAATAAATTGTATCTTCGTCCATCACTGGATGCTTTTTGTATGACTAACAAAGCGGGTTGGCAGGAGTGTTTGATTTTTACCTGAACTCTCCTCTTCTTCTTCTTCCTCCTCCTCCTCTTCTTCTTCTTCACTCTCCTCCAAGTCGCTATCCCTCTCCTCCATACTTTCTTCCATAGTTTCCTCTCCTCCCCCTGTTCTTTCATCCTCTTTTGGCTCCTCTATCTCACCATTGGCCTCCGGGAGCTGCGACTCTCCTTTCGCCTCCATCTCTTCCTCTGGCTCCCTGACAGGGGGCTGGGCGGGCATGGCAGGCTGGAAACAGACAGCGGAGTGAATGCCTTCATTTGTAGGAAGTTAGGTTGTTTATTGCATTGGATTAAGTAAAAAGTAAAACAAGAAACTATGTAAAAAGAAAAAAGAGAAAAACGAAAGTATTTTATTTGAAAAGGATCATAAATGCTGTAAATAAAATTAAAAAAACACACTATAAAAATTGAACTTACCTGCCAAACTAAAATAAGACACTTTGTTTACAAACCGGAAGTCAAATTGCAAACCGGCTAGCTTGACGCCGTTAGCTTTCGTGATGTCAGAGTAAAACGATAAATGTTAAGAGCGACGGCGCAATTAAAACGGAAGAGTTAAATCAACCCAGAAAACAGTTAAATTGAGAGTATAATTCACTTACCATTCTTTCAGTAAACAAATACCATTCTTTATCGCGTTTTCTTTTTAAACCAGCAGCCGAAAGACCAGTGAAGTCAAGTGTAACACTAGCTAACAATCGAGTCGACACACATCGGAGAAACAACTGCCTGCTCATCACATTTACGGCCAAACCAACTTGTTCGCTGACAGGATCATTTTTTTCCGTAGCAGATTTAATGATTCATAGAAAACAAAAAGGATCCGCATTTGAGTGTCATTAAACGCACCAGAGCAGCGCCGCAGCATCTTCCTACCGTACTGCTGTTCACGGATTAACAAATAACGTCCAGCGTCCGAGCAAGCAGCGATGCACTTTGTAAACTCAGCCTCGCCTCGCTGGACGTGACAGCGAGCGGGAAAAGATGCTCACCGTGTCCGCGCGATGGGCTGCAGCAAGTTGGAGCTCGGTTTACTCATATATATCCATTTTAAAAAGTACTTCCTCTTTGGGTGCCTGGACCTTCTTCAGTTCGACACTTTGCCGGCCTCTGCGATCCGTAAACGCAGCCAATGAGTGCCAAGAGCCGATGTTTCTTCGGCCAATAGGAGCAACTATCCCGCAAATCATCCGTCCAATCAGAATCCAACAATGGGATTGTCAACCAATCAGAATCCAGTTAATGTAATTTACTATGACAGCGGTAGTAAATAGATATAACAATATTACGTTTGGCACATAAAGCTTTAAAAAGGCTGATCTATAAAAATAAATGAATAATGTATTATTAAAAGAGCTCATTGATAATGCAATTCAATCTATGTAGTCATCTTATTTTTTTAGGTTACATGCATCAGGAGAAAGAAAGAAAGAAAGAAAGAAAGAGAAAAATATAGCCTTAGCTTAAAGAATGCAAGTTTTCCTTCAGCCTCTGTTGAGTTTTCATAAACACGACTTGATGCTACAGCATTATTCACCCTATTCTGACTGGACTTGTACAACCCTCCATTCAAACAGCAACAGCACCCAGCGACTGTAAAAATATAGTTGTCATACTGCTTTCCACCACAAGGTGTCACCAGATGAATGCAGTGAGGTGTAGTAGCCAAATTCATAGTGTGGACGTGTGAGCTTTTTCAAAGCACAATACAAATGTTGGTTCTGATTACACTAATGTCAATGGTCTACTTAGTGGTTTCACTTTGAGGGTCCTTAAAGTGTGTAAGCCGATTACCGGTATGTCAGGAGCAAGTTTAGAAGAACTGAGACACAACAATCAATCACTTACTACACATTAACAAACATAAAACTGGTAATAGATGTAATTTATCATTAGTCGATCACATTTGTGTGCAATCTTGAAGGATTTTCCGAAGCAGAGAGCTGACAAACAGACAAACATCAAATTTTTTATGTTTTTATTAAAGTTGCATAAAAGTGTAACAAAATTGGGCAAAAACAAGACCTTTTGTTGATATTGCTACATTTGTTTATTGGCTTGTCTAATCATTGTGAAAAAACAGAAAACCACAAGTCCTCCAATCTGCATGGTTTAGCTCTTGTATTTAGCCTCAATGATAATAATCCCTATATAGAATTTTCCTCTTTTTTTTTTTAAATTTTCCCCAACAGTAAAAAAAAACCAGACTCGTTAATAACAGTCGAAGAAGGTATCATCCAAACTTGGATTTAGAAATGAAACTCCACTCAAATTCAGCTACTGATTGAGCTTGCCTTGTTCAAGCTGACCAATAATAAAAAATAAAAAATAAAAACTTGCAGAGCGCTCGATCTGGAAACACAGCTGACAAAGGCAAAAGCAATCGCACCAAAATGCATCTGAATGTATTTCTGTTCAACTACATGAAAATCCAAGGCCTGGAATCAAGAAGTGTCATGATCACAATAAAAATAGACCAGTATTCAATGCAAATAACAATGTTTATCTAAACAGAATCACTGTTTCAAGGCCTAAGTATTTAACACTCACTGCTAAAAAATAAAAATAAAACAAAATCTCAAAACAAGGAGCAACAAGATCCAAGATTCCCCACACGCTCGGTAACGCTATTTGTGTTACCTTTTATTTTTAAAAAATGGATGTCTCCTGTTTATTTGGTTTTGTGTAACATAAATAACACCTAAGGCAACATCTGTTTAAAAAGGAAACTGAGGAAAGAGGAGAAAAGGGGTGGATAGAAGGGTGGAAATGAATGGGAAGTGGATGGAGGAGATGCCAGGGAGAAATGACAGAGCAGCAGGATGAAAATGGGCCATTGCCTCTGTGTGTGTGTGTGTGTGTGTTTTAACAGAGAGACAGACAGTGAAGGTCTGCTGTCATTGCAGGTGTTAGCGATCAGTCTCATGAATGTTCCTGCTTCTGCTGCTGACCAACGGGCTCCAGCTTCTGATCTGATTGGCCCCGGATCAGACACAGATGGCTTTTTCTCGCCGATGATTGGCAGCTGCAGCGGAGGAGCACAGATCTTGTGACAACTGTGAACCCGTCTCGCTTTCTCTCTGCACCTGGTGCATGTGCACATCTGCGTGCGAGGCAGCTGTGTGTGTCGGTGTGTGTGTGTGTGTGTGGGGGGGGGGCGAATGGGTGAACGCGTTAAAGCAGCTTCGTACATAAACAACGGCCTCCCTCCTGTTCAGACATCTTTGTGGTGGGTCGACTGACGTGACAGGCAGAGGAGGGAGCTCCGCGAATGTTTTCAAAAACAAAGCCACGCTCTGCGACTTCTTGGAAAAGTGAGACATGTTAAGAAAGAGATGACAGGTTCGGGTGCTGTGGTAAAAAAAAGGCAGCTTAGTTCTGGGTTCCCCTTTAGACTGTCAGTGTGTGTGTGACCCAAAAAAAAATAAAAAAATAAAATAGGAACCAGTCCTATACAGGAAAAAAAGGTGGTAGAGAACAGCAGAATATACAGGCCCATAAAAACACTCCATACTATAACAGATGTTGCTGTACATTATGTAGCAACATTTACTAATAGCATTTAGAAACACAGACATACGGATGTATGTGCAGGCCGGACAGCAGTGGCTTCTGAAGAGCCTCTTGTGGCTGTACTACACATCTGAGGAAAGAAAACACCGTTTACTCTACAAAAATTCACATTCAGCCTAAACAAACCTACTTCTGGTCTAGCTTCAAATCAAGATCAGCGGGTTTTTTTTCTGTCTAAAGCTGGTCAGGCCATGCGGCAGCTGCAGCCACAATTGACTTTTTTTTTTATTTAAAGGTTCAATCATCATTTCCAGGCATCAAATTTTCCTCGATGCTGTACTAAATACACACCATGCATTATTCTTTGCGGTCAGAAGTTTGTATTTTCTACCCCAAAATAACACAGTGCAGATTTTCAACACACACGACAGTCTTTAAATGCACCATTGCAGCAATGCCTCCGTTTAAGGAGGATAATTAGCAAAGACTGTTCTGACCCCCTCCCCAAAAGTAATCGATAAAAACAAAAAGGAAAGACAAAAAGAAAAATGAATGAACTTATGATCCCCATGCCCTCAAACTGAACTGGGAAAAAAAAAAGATAAATGATTGGTAGCCGGGTCGCTTACAAGTTAACACTTAAATAAAATAAGGAATCTCATTGGTGTGAAGTAGAGCAATGATCAGGCCCTGCTTTCACTTTCATCTTCACCCCTTCAACTCGTTTTGCTTCTTTCTCCCCCGACTCTCTCTTGTTCTTCTTCCCACTCTCAGCCGCCCTGCTTTGGGTAATTATGGGACTCAGCTCTTTTCCTCCTCATCCTCAGACAGATGGAGGAGGGTAGGAGGAGAATCCGGGTGAGGAAGAGGAGAGCCAAATAATGGCTGCAGTAAAGAAGCGAGAGGAGGCGAGAGCCTGGATTAAGACCGACCAGTCACTTTCAAAACGATTCCTTCTTTCTTTGACCTTTTTTTCATTGCTGTTGGTCCAAAACACAACTAATCCCATCAAAAAACAGAAGAAAAGTGACATCGGGAGCTCAATCCAGGAATCCCTCGGGGACAAAAGCGGGTCTAACCGGAAGAAGGAGGCTCACTTGTAACATTTCATGATCTTCAACGAATGAAAGCTGACGTCAAAATAAAAGGGTGGGGTGTGGTAGGAAGACAGGAGGTGAGGGGCTGATGAGGGAAGGAATATGTTGGACAAAGAGGGAGCCCATCATTTCTTCTGAGGGGTGGAGAGCTTCTGCATCCCTCGGATCTTGTCCAGCAGCTCTGAGACGAAGTCCTGCAAGGAGAACAGGAAAATATCACCCGTAAGATGTGAGTTTTAAGGCCGAGTGTAGCTCAGAAGGGAGGAAAGAAAAGTAAAATGACTTTACCTCCGTAGGTTTGAAACAGTCAACCAACAAGTCCTGTAAAAAAAAAAAGAAAAACGTGATACAGTATGAGACGGCTTGTGTGTGTGACATGCATGTGATGAAAGTAGAAATGTCCGTCTTACCTTGACCCTGGCTGCCCGCTCGACATCGCTGGGCATGTCCAGCAGCTCGTCCACATCTATCTCCAGCTCTGGAATGGCCTCCTCCTGTGTGTGCCGACAAAAACATTATAGTCCCGCACAATACAAACACAACGGGCATAAATTATCCACATCATCCTTTTTATTTCCTGTCTCTGCTGAAATTATGAGGATGTCAGCTTTTTATGGCGTTTTTCTCTGCATGGCATGGTGATAAATGTCCCGTCCTGAACACGAGAGGCCGGTGCACATCCATCCCACATGGTGTCCAGGACAGAAGGAAGAATCAGGCATCCACAGATTCAGCAAACATGGTGCTTCAAACCATGATTTAAACATTTATGTCCAAGGAAAGAAAGACAAAGAAACAAATACGCGCTTAAAGGCAATATTTTAATAGTTTTTGTAAATTCCTCTTGTCCAGTTTTCTTCTTCAGCAGTCACAAATAAGCTTAGCATTACTGGGTTCTGATTAAATTCATTCGCCAATTAAAAAAGATACAAAATGAAGCAGTTTTTTACTTTAAGCCAGCATTCAAAATGAAAAGCATTTATGTAAAATTCCTACACCCAGCAGGAGTTTAAGCATTTCTCACTGGTGCCAGTAAAATGAAGAAGACTCACTGAGATCAAACCTTAAATCTAAAATTATAGGTAGGTTTGTATGTAGTGAGAGATTCCCAAAGTTAGTAGTTTAAAAGCAGTTAAGTAAGACGGATGAATAACAAACAAAAAAAAGGAATAGTAAGAAATTTCCTATCTTTCCATTTTTTCATAATATTTGGACAAAACCAGGCTACTTGTTTACTTTTTCTTAGTTTATGCTAAGATAAGCTAAGCTAAGTTAGATGTCTCCATGCTCTAACCTGCAGCCGGCTAGCAGCTGTCTCATCAGCTGTGTATTCGTTAACATGTTAAGCTGTGGCTTTAATAGAGGTAAACATCCACAGTTAATCAGCTTCACCTTGTTCAGAGACAGAGTAGCAGCTTGATTTATAACTGTGCATCATTTTTCTAATCTGCTTAAAAAGCTGTTTTTTCTACAGAAAAGGCAAGAAATTCCACAGCAGAATAGACTAAAGCATGTGGATCAACTTATTTACTATTCTGCTACATTTAATGAAAAGTTCCATAAAGAAAATGAGCAACAATATCATCTTATCTATGGCTGAAATGTGTAAAGACTCATTGCTGACTTTGGTTTCTTAATACTCTGTGCTTTTCAGCTGCTAACTGGATGCCAGTGAAGTGAAACCAGGCCTTAAATCGGCTTGAATCTACACCAGAGTCGGAGAGCTTTATACATTTCTAACTGGCTTGTAATTCACAATCCCACTGAACTAACTCAGCTAAACACAAATATGTTCAGGCTTTCAGTTCTAGCAAATTGTCGAGCATCTGACACCAACAAAGTTTACCCACTCGCTTCCCTCTGCTTGTGCGGTAAGAAGACAACCGAGTTCTAGTTTATTTTTGCTTCCCTCTTTTCTCTCCTTATCCTATCAACTCCTCTGTCTAGTTAATCTGGCGCTCTATAAAAAGTGTCTACTGTCTTGGTTTCCCATCCGTCTCACTCGCACACACCGAGTGCTTCGTCGAAGTGGTCCAAAACAAGAACACACACTTGTACAAACACACATTTCCCCCTATTTTGCGGCTCAATTGCTACCCTATACTCAAGTCGTTCTCCAGGAATCTCGCTGTCGCTCCGGTCCTCCCCCTCGGTTGGAGTTGCCCACACCAGCTGTCTCTGCACCTGCCCAAGTGCCCCCCCCAACACCCCAACCCCACCCCCCATCCCACCACCCAAACACGCACACAGTCTCCGGCTCAGCATGCTGCGTGTGCACATTTGCGCGTCAGATTAACCGAGCCATCAGATTTTACGGTGGAAAACTCAACGTCACACACACTTTACACGCAAGGATTAAAGAATTATAGAAATGAGTGTTAAAAAGTCTGAACTGACAGCATGTTTGTGTGTGTGTGAGTGTGTGAAAGAGAGAGAGAGTGTAAAGGGTGCGGTATGAGGATTTAATTCAGCACAGGACAGCCTGTGTGACTGAGATAGAGACTGAAGAGACAGACAGGCCGACTGTCAGCAAGTATGTAGACACACAGGCTGACATGCAGACTGTAATCATCAAAGTAGAGGGTGGCAAACAAAAAACACGTGTTTAAGACGAGGAGGAAATGATTAACATGCTAATTCACACTGGAACATGATGAAATGAAAAGAAAAACTGAAAAAATACTTCATTGATCCCAGAGGGAAATTCAGTATTGCAGCTTTTTGTTAGCTAGCGATTAGGGGTGGGACAATGCATCGATCTACATCGACACATCGAGGATATGGTCAGTGTGTCAGTGATATCGATCCAAATCCAAAACAGCAGTAACCAGTATTCAAACGCACTTTTATATTGAAAATATTTTATTTTAAACTGAAAGTTAATGCCAGAGCTCAGGAATAAAGAAATGTTAAATGATGATCTAGTTGCTTTTTGTGATGAGTAGAGATAATTGTGATCAATCGCTCATGATATTGCTTTACATCGATCAGTGGATCATAGCTCAAGTCGAATCGAAATCATATCGTGACTGAATTTGAGATATCGCAAACATCGCTGTATCACTGTATCAATATACTATCATATCGTGATCAAACCAGTGATTCCCAATCCTACTAGCGATCTCACGTTCCCCATCACAACATTTGAAGAAAACGGTTTAAATCTCCATCGTTTTATGCTATGATGTTTTAAAGTCAACGAATGGAGACATGAAATCAGGACTGCTTTTATTTCAGGCATAAAAACCCACAAAGAAGGATGTGTTTCCACAAGTACCAAGGAAGGGGAAAAAGACCATAAAAAGGAGGCAAATGGAGATAAAGTTAAAAGTAATGAATCATCTATGCATCAAGTTAAAGGTAATGTGCATGTTTCTGACGTGCTGTTTAACGCCGCTCATAAGACAATGATTTAACAGACACTGTAAAATCTGCGAGGGGGGAAGGGCAAAGCCAGGAGGAAGGAAGGTAAGAGGTTAAGGAGCGTAGCGAGAAGAGGGAGCAGCTGAGTTGAGCGCTGAAAGAGAGAGGACGAGGCGGGCGGGGGGGAGATGTTGAAAAAGGCCGGAAGACAGGCTTCAGAGAGGAGACACAAAGAAAGCAGGGAATCACGAGGGAGGATTTCCAAAAACAATCTTCCCGGCTGACTCGCTGAGTCTGGAGGGGCTTTGGTGTTGTCTGCAGATGTGGTCTGGAGTAAACGCTGGCTACGAGGTGTTAGCATGCTTTGCAGGTTTGGAAGCGAAGCTGGGAGGTGTGGGGCAATTCAAACAGGTCCGGAAATAAAGAAGCAGAGATCTGCTTTATCCTGACACACATCGGGATCAGCCGGGCGGGAAGCTGCTGGTTACCATTCATCTTAATGTAGATTGTTGCACCGTTGCCTCAAAATTTCCCAGCGGTCCGATTACTGATTTGTCACTATAATTAGAAACTTATCGTGTAATAAGCTAATGATTGTCGCACGTGTTCATACATGGATTTATTGTCGGATTCAATGTCTGGGGTCATTGACAGAAGAAGGTTATCGCTTTAGCTAGCAAAACCCTAAACAAACAGCGGGGCTGCTCCCGTCACGTCTTTTTGCTGCCCTTTGAGCTCAGTATGAGAAATACATGGAAACATGTGAACTGTGGGCTGATCTTAGTCGTGTTTCTGATATTTGTGGTTTAGCTTGGAACATTTCTGTAATTATTTTGCAAGTTTCAACTAAAAAGATCTGCTATATGATGGACTGTAATCTTATCTTTAAAGGGATACCGTGCAACTTTCAGTCACTAAGGGTCCAAAATGAAACTTTTGACCCAAATACTGACCTAATGTGAGTATTAATGGATGATTTCTGGGGACAGTGTACAGTGCTTGACACATGTCGGGGCTCCGAGGGGGCTACCTTCTGCAGAAACCAGACATTGTAACTTTTCATGAGTGGATCGGTCTCTCATGGATCATATGACCTGCAGCTATAAAACACAGCGGGCTGAGCTTCACACTGCTTTTTCCAATTAAAATTGGTGAAATCTGATCAAAGTAAGAAGGTGAACATGGAGCCCAGAAAGAGAGAGATGGTTTAATTTTGCACCGGTGTCATGTGGAAAGTTTCAAGCTCTTCCCCCTGGTGGCCAAGTTTACACAATACCCCTTTAAAAGCCTGGTTTTCTAAACTGTGGTCATGTAGAGCAGCCACCGGTGATTCTTCATAAGAAAGAAAGCCCGGCACTGATACTGCTTAGTGACATATTGCAACACTGTGTCATTGTGGCCTTTAAATTTAATTACACTCGTCCTGACAAGCTTGCACATACGATTCACGCACCAGCAGCACACGGAAAGAAAGAGGAGCAGACAGCCGCACAAACTCTGCTCGTCTACAGGCTTCCTGTGGAACGGGACAGAATGAGATGTGACAGTATGAGAGCATGTCGTATGAATACTCTGAGTGTGTGTGGGTCCGAGTGCCAATTCTCTCATAAGAGGGCTGTGTGTGGCAGCATGACGCTTGGACAGAGCGTATATCAGACTCTCTCACCTGAAAAACATAAACCATATACATGTAAGTAGGTCAGGGCCCTTGTATAACAAAAATACTTGCTATGGCTTCTCAGAATATCCCTGGAGGTTTCAGTTTTATGTCTAATTCCCCTTAATACACCTTAAATTAGACTTAAACATGACTGTGACATCTGCTAAGGAAAAGTTGAGACCCATAATGTAAATGTGAAGAAGCTAATTATGGGGATTTTGCAGCAAAATAGGGTTTTTCAAAGTTGCAGGTCAAACATGAACAATGCTGTGAAAGCATATAGAGGGACGGGAAAGGTGACAGTACAGGTGTGTTAACCTACGGGAGCCCCTTATCTTCATGAGAGCCAACATGCAAGTAGGTCAGAGTGCCACCTACAAGGCTTACACAGCATGCGATAATGCATTGGCTTTCTGATGTATTTGATAGACAGCATGCGTGTAAACTACGTGCACGTAGGTGACAACACAGAGGGAGCAACCATGCAGCGTTCAAAATATAAAAGGACCGCACTGATGCTCAGCTTGAACAAACGCTGCATGATGGATGGCGAATAGCAACTTTAGCTTTTTCTGCTGCCTCAGTAACAAACTTGGATAAAAATAACCGTCAGCACGCAGGATGGGCAGTCGCCGGTTCTGCAACAAAACACACAAACAGCGCTTTGGCGAGGTACGATACGGGGGAGCTGGAAGCGAAGGGAAGCAGCGGCTGGAGCAGACAGGATAGAGGAAGGAAGACAAGGAAGAAGTGAGAAAAGTAGGCCGTGTGGCATTAAACAAAAGCTTTTACTTGAACTGCTTTCAGACTTTTCTGACAAACTTCCACCATCTGACAGATTTACAGCTTATTTTATAAACTGCCTGAGTTAATTTTCTCCTCTATGACTGCACAGAGAGGGTATCAGGGTACGGAGAGGGCAGTCGATATGTGATCTGCATGGATATACCGATACAATTACTTTGTTTTGAGGTCAGTTCGAGCAGTACTGAGAATTCATGTGAGCCTCATAACCCAAAGCTGGGTAACTTGGCAGTGATGAAAGGTACCAAACATGCGGACGCTGGCATTGACGAGTAACAGACATGCATGAATAAACACTCTGCCGGGAATGTGAACCTAGGCGTCGCTGAAACAGATAGCAGATGAGAATGTTTGACCCAAACATGGTCCACATCTACAGTGTTCTGTGCCCACATTTAGCTTTAAATGACTTTGTGTTGACTCAGAGTGAGTGTGGCCAACTCTACTCGGCCACACGTAGCCCACATCTGCATTTCTTTGGGACGTGTTTGAATCTACAAGCACCTGCCAAAACCCGTGTCAAAGCCAGCTTAGGCCAATTATTCAAGTTAGGACCAGGTCATGACCGTTGGGCTCTCTGTCCAGACAAAACTTGACACTATCATAACTTCCCAACACACATCCCAATAGTAACCCAGATTAGACCCGAATATGTCTGCGACCCAGTGTGGTGCACTGGCTTATACTGTGGATTGCTCAAATCCAGCATTTTTCTCACTAAAGGCAATCGTTTACTAGGGGTGGGACAATACATCGATCTGTATCGATACATCGATCGTATGGTCAATGATTCAATGATATCGATCCAAAATCCTAATATCGGACAAAAATCGATAGAGTAACCAGTT
>JAVQJG010103997.1:0-13369 GCA_036024015.1 Craterocephalus amniculus | reverse complement strand
GTGTGTGTGTGTGTGTGTGTGTGTGTGTGTGTGTGTGTGTGTGTGTGTGTGTGTGTGTGTGTGTGTGTGTGTGTGTGTGTGTGTGTGTGTGTGTGTGTGTGTTCCCGTGATGGGGTTATAATAAGACGGGAAACAGATGGGCATATTTATACTTCCTCCAATAAACAGGCAGGTTGCAGCTGAAGACAACGGAGTACTGAGACTGCTGGGAAGTCCTGGGCCTCTGAAGAACAAGACGGATCACATCTAGTCTGAAGCTTTTACAGATTCCAGCTCAGCGCCTGAATATTTCTGCAGCAAACACACAGGAAGATGAAAAACTGAGGTTATCTAAATTTTGTGACAAGAGATCAGACATGCCAGGCTCAGGAGGAGCAGAGTGAGTAAAGCAGCTGCATGTACACAATTTGTGTGTGTGTGTGCGTGTGTGTCTGTGTGTGTACTCGTGCAAAAAAAAAGTTCCAACATGATGAACTGACATTTTTTCTTCCAGTTAACATAACAGTTTGTTTGAACTCTGAACCTTTTTGACGTTTTCATGTTATAACCGAGTTTAGTGAGTCAAAACAAAAAGTTGCTACGTGCAGATCCAACGCAGCTCTAAATACGGCTCGTAGTCACATGAGGAAATAGATCTCGGTGTGCAGAGCCTCCATGTGTGGGTTCCAGTGTGTCTCTTGTCTGGAAGCTCAAAGGGAGAAGATTTCTCCACCGCCATCCTGAAGCAGAAACACAGACCGAACAGACTCATCGTGGATGAAGCCCTCAGTGAAGACAGCAGCATTGTCAGCCTCTCACAGGTGTGTGTGTGTGTGTTTGCTGTGGAAGCAGCCAACAGGAAATCCATGCGTGTGTTGTTTCCTTAGACTTGTGTATGTGTTTGTCTACTAGAATAAGACAGAGGAGTTGCAGCTCTTTCGAGGGGACACGGTGATACTGAAGGGACGAAAACGGCGGCAGACTGTCTGCATAGTCCTGACAGATGAAACTTGTGGGGATGAACGGATTCGGATGAACCGAGTGACGCGTAACAACCTGCGCATTCGGCTTGGTGATGTCATCAGGTAGGGCTTCTGGACATCTTACTGTGCCACCAAGTGGAGCTCGGTTTATTTGACCAGTTTGGTTTCGCAGCATCCACGCATGCCCTGACATCAAATATGGGAAAAAGATCCATGTCCTCCCTATTGATGACACCATTGAGGGCCTGACAGGAAACCTCTTTGAGGTTTTCCTCAAGCCGTACTTCCTGGAAGCTTACCGGCCAATACGCAAAGGTACAACCTCTGACACTGATCGCAGCACATTAAAATCTGCAGCATCTGCGAGTCAAGCCGCTTCTTGTCTGTGTCGTCAGGTGACATCTTCCTGGTGAGGGGGAGCATGCGGGCGGTGGAGTTCAAGGTGGTGGAGACAGATCCCAGTCCTCACTGCATCGTTGCCCCAGATACTGTCATCTACTGCGAGGGGCAGCCAATCAAAAGAGAAGTCCGTGTGGGAAAAGTAGTTTGTTTGTCCTCGAAAAGTTGTGAAGAGGCGGGGAATGGGTGAAAGCATACTATGATAACTTTGTTTAAACTCTGCTAACCCTATAAAGCCAAAGCATTTTATTTGATACATATGGTTGCTGAGACATTTTGCATTGCTTTATGGTAAAAAACTTTTCTCAAAACCCTGTTTTACAAAATGTAATACAAGTCCTCTGCCCCCTAATGGACACCAGGTAACAGGAGACTACACCATAAAAATTTTTTACTAAAAGGATATTAAATTATGTGCATGATTTTGTTAGTTTACACTTTTTCTAAACTATGATGAGATGAGATTCGCAATTACCAATGGAAGGGTTTTAGGCCATAAGTTAGTATTTTAGGGAATTCTTAACCCTATAAAGATGCACTACAACCAAGAGCTATTTTCTCAGAGATGTGACCCCCTTCGACGGCTGATTCGGTATCCATCTTGCATCCATCCTGTACTGGGAGGTCTCCAGCCGGTAAAATTCTTTCGTTGACTTGTCTTATTTCATTTCTTGTTCAGTCCCTCTCTCTTTCTTTTCTTCTCTTCCTCCAATAAAGTCTACTTTCATTTCTTTGTTTAATCGTCCAGGGTTAATTTTCAAAACTGCGTTAAATGTGTTAATATCCATTTGCTAGAGTGTGATGTGGTGGGTAAAAAAAAAGTTGGCTCCAGTGTTGTGCAGTCCCTGATGAAAAAGTTGTATAGTGCAGTTTCTCATTCTCTGGATGCCCGTGGGCAATGGCAGCTGTAGATATGCACGTAAAAGTTGTCTCTGTGCCATAAAATAAGTCCAGAAAGCATAAGTTAAAGTTAGAAAGTTACATAATGCGTCTTTAAAGTCTGACTCAAGAACTACTTTGCAGAACATTCTCGTTTCTTTGATCTAATATCTTAGTTTTGCCCTTCAATAAAATGAACAAACAATAACAATATTGCCAATAATTTGCATATGTTTCTGATTTATTACCGTGTGAGATATCAACATTATTTTACTGTAAAAGGCATCCATTATTAGGATGACGACAGCTTGCATACAAGAGGGTTTCAAGTTAAGTTTTTACCATAAAATGACACAAAATGTCTCACAAATATGAACAAATATGATTCATACAGCATTAAAGGGTTAAAGTTTCTGGTACTTTAATACCAAGTGGCTCTATTTAAGGCCCTTAGAGTTTCCCTCAGCCCTGGGTTATCTGAATTTCACACCATCTAAGTTGTAAATCTACTACAGCCCACAGGTAAAACAGTGGGAGAAGCAGCTCAATGTCCAGCAATGATTCATCTCCACAGTGGCTTCTGCTGAAGTGTGGTGACCACGGAGGATCTAATTATCAACACTCTGCTCTGCCCCACTTTCTGTGGCAGGATGAAGAGGAGAATCTAAATGACATTGGTTATGATGACATCGGAGGCTGTAGGAAGCAACTGGCACAGATCAAAGAGATGGTAGAGCTTCCTCTCAGACATCCGGGACTCTTCAAAGCCATAGGAGTGAAGGTGTTGTCTCTTAGACATACGAAATTACAATAACCATCGTTCCCAGATAGATTATTTTAATTCTAACACAAAGAACTTATATTTTCATAACTGCAGCCCCCTAGAGGTATCCTCCTGTATGGCCCTGCAGGTACAGGTAAGACCCTGGTGGCCCGAGCCGTAGCCAATGAAACTGGGGCCTTCTTCTTCCTCATCAATGGTAAGGCTTTCTTGTAATGCATGTAAGAATGTCTTGAACCTGGTTGGAAATCACTTCTTTGCGGCTCAGTGCAGCAAATATTTTGCATTTTTCTGTGGACAGGTCCAGAAATCATGAGTAAGCTAGCAGGCGAGTCAGAGAGCAACCTCAGAAAGGCGTTTGAGGAAGCAGAGAACAACGCTCCAGCCATCATCTTCATCGACGAGCTGGATGCCATCGCACCCAAGCGAGAGAAGGTGAGCAGCTTGAAACTGGGTGTAACATCTGGACAGCCTTTCCTTTCTTTATTCATCTGTGTGACTGCATGTGCGCACGCATAGACTCACGGTGAGGTGGAGAGGCGCATAGTGTCGCAGCTTCTGACCCTGATGGACGGTTTAAAGCAAAGAGCTCATGTGGTTGTCATGGCAGCAACGAACCGACCAAACAGCATTGACCCCGCTCTGAGACGCTTCGGTAGGAACAATCACATATCATACTCACACATAAAGCATCATGCAAATACAGTTTGTACTGACGGATGCTGTGATGCGTCTCCAGGCAGGTTCGATCGGGAGATTGACATTGGAATCCCAGATTCAACTGGTAGACTGGAGATCCTGCAGATTCACACTAAAAACATGAAACTGGCCGATGACGTCGACCTAGAGAGGGTAAGAAAAGGATAGTTAAACAACATTAAAGCTTTAATGATTAATAAGGTAAGTTTAAATAACTGCATATAGGGGATTTTATGTCTCCATTAAGAACTTTTACATTTTTTTGATTCGGGGAATTGTCGATTTTATTTGATATGACAGAAAACTTACAGTTTTTCTCCGTCTGTTTGGCGCATTTATTGAAACAGAAATTACATTCTCAAAAATAGCCAAACAGTCTTACAGT
This sequence comes from Craterocephalus amniculus, assembly GCA_036024015.1. Lineage (NCBI taxonomy): Eukaryota > Metazoa > Chordata > Actinopteri > Atheriniformes > Atherinidae > Craterocephalus > Craterocephalus amniculus. The sequence continues at coordinate 9,264 of JAVQJG010103997.1, read as the reverse complement.
TTAGCACAACATCATGGCTCACTCACAAAAAGCTCAGCATTCTCCCAAAAATGTTCACTCATGCCTCCGGACTAAGTTCCTTTCCCATGTAGAGTCAGAGCCACAAAAAAGTTAAGATCCTTCTGAGTTTTACCAGGATGCGCAGTTGCTTTTCCACTTCTGATTCATCAGGTGCTGAACAAGTCAAATTATTAAAATCGGAATATTAAAGCAACATTATAGACATAAATGGATTACCTAGTTATAAAGAGAGGAAATCTTGCGTTTAAAAATTGCTCCTACAAAACATTTAAAGGCTTGAGGCAGAAACTAATAGCAGTCAGATGGATAAAGGAAATGTTTCCAGGCAGTCAAATGTTCCTGTAATCATCAGTCAGAATAAGACAAGCCCAGCTCCAGATAAGCTGGGACACTGTTTAAAATGTTAATAATAAATAAAGCACAATCACCATCAGAGCACCATAAAGCACCATCAGAGGTGATGGCTGCTGACCTAATAACTAGTTAGATGGTCCCGCTTCTCTTTAGTCCAGAGGACGAGGTGTCCATGACTTCAAAAGTTGATCCGTCTGTGTACATAGCAGCTTTCCACCTTCCCTCTGTTCATTTGAAATGAGCTTTGGGCCAGAAAACATGTTTATTATCGTATTAATCGTTACATGACAACGTAATCTAAAGGATGATTTCTCTATGTGGTGTTTTGTTTAACGTACTGTATGTCAGATTGCTGCAGAGACCCACGGCCATGTTGGTGCTGACCTGGCGGCGTTGTGCTCGGAAGCTGCTCTGCAGGCCATCCGCAAAAAGATGACGCTAATCGATCTGGAGGATGAAACCATCGACGCCGACCTGCTCAACTCACTTGCTGTCACTATGGATGACTTCAAAGTACTGAGCACACTCAACACATACAGACTAAAGTTTTTCCAGTCTCGGTGTGTGTACAGACAAGCACCTTTGATTGACATGTACATATATGTATGTGTACACGTATTTCCTAACAGTAGATGTGTCTCTTTTTCTGTAACACCATCCACCCTCAGTGGGCACTTGGTCAGAGCAACCCATCAGCTCTGAGGGAGACGGTTGCAGAGGTGCCTCAAGTCAACTGGCAGGACATCGGAGGGCTGGAAGAGGTCAAGAGAGAACTTCAAGAGCTCGTTCAGGTGGAGGAAAGACTCACAAGCCCACCTCTGTAAAAGCCAACAAACACAACTCCGAGCAAAAACCCATCAATCTTTGTCTCCTCAGTACCCTGTTGAGTATCCGGACAAGTTCCTGAAATTTGGGATGACACCGTCTCGTGGGGTGTTATTCTATGGTCCCCCAGGCTGTGGCAAAACTCTCCTGGCGAAGGCTATAGCCAATGAGTGCCAAGCAAACTTTGTGTCCATCAAAGGACCGGAGATGCTCACCATGTGGTTCGGAGAGTCAGAGGCCAACGTCAGAGACGTGTTTGATAAGGTGAGAATGGGACCACAGAAAAACTGATGAATTGGATTTTTGTTAGTTTTTTTCAGATCACTTGTTTCTCCTCATTTGACTCTTTCTGACCTTCCCCAGGCCAGACAAGCGGCCCCCTGCATCTTATTTTTTGATGAGTTAGACTCCATCGCCAAATCCAGAGGCGGTGGGGCAGGGGATGCAGGCGGTGCAGCTGACAGAGTCATCAATCAGATACTCACAGAGATGGACGGCATGTCCGACAAAAAGAACGTTTTCATCATAGGTGCAACAAACCGGTATGTCTGCGTTAGTTAGTTAATAATACTGAATAGATGCAAATCTCTTCTGATCTCTTGTCATTCCTCCTCTTGCAACAACAGACCAGACATCATAGATCCAGCCATCCTGCGACCGGGTCGTCTGGACCAGCTCATCTACATCCCGCTTCCCGACAAAGCCTCCCGCACAGCAATTCTCAAAGCCAACCTACGCAAGTCTCCTGTCGCAAAAGTTGGTGATACATTGTACAGTAATACATGTACATCAAAGATTTTGACCAAACAGCCACAAAATGTCAAAGTCTCACATGTATACTGATCACAGTATGAATTTTGTATTACTTTATTAGGAAAAAAAAGTTTTTTGCATCATATTATATATAATAGTTCACTTTTCAATCAAAAACCCACTGTATGTTTAAAAATAAAGTGTAATCTAGTTTTTAAATGTAAACCAAATTATATTTAAGAAACTTCCTGCAGTTACAGAGTTTAAAGATCTTCATTTGAGCTCTCTAGAAGCATTTAGTTTGAACTAATAAGAAAAAGGAACAGAAATTATATTTAATAAAGCCTTTGTTTTGTTCTCTTGTTGTTCCTTTTACTCCGACTGTCTGTAGGATGTGGATCTGGAATTTCTGTCGGGCATCACGGAAGGATTTTCTGGCGCTGACCTGACAGAGATCTGTCAGCGCGCTTGTAAGCTGGCCATCCGAGAGGCTATAGAGGCTGAGATCAAGGCTGAGCGTCAGAGGCAGAGCAGACCGGGCATCCCCATGGTCAGCTTCCGTCTCCACATGTTCACATAACATCACTCTGTACTGTGTGTTATGTTACACACACAGACTCACACCTCCAAGGCGTTCCAGGCTGTGTGTGCTTGGTGCAGAAAGGGACTGTGAAAAATTGGAAGTTCCCTAAAGGGCGGCTGTGTCAGGGAACACCCCCCCACACACACACGTATTGATTTTGCATACAGCCTTCATCCTTCTTTCTGTCTGTAGGACGAGGACTTCGATCCTGTCCCAGAGATCAGGAAAGACCACTTTGAGGAGGCGATGCGGTTTGCCCGCCGCTCTGTCAGTGACAACGACATCCGCAAATATGAGATGTTCGCTCAAACTCTGCAGCAGAGCCGAGGCTTTGGAAACTTCAGGTAAACACAGAAAATGCCATAAACAAGCGGATCGTTAATGACTTTAGATATATCTCTAATTCTTATCCCCCCTTTTTTTTCTCCCCAGGTTCCCCTCTGCTACTGGGACCCGCTCAGGAAGTCAGGGGTCAGGTTCTGGGCCAGGTTCTGGTTCAGGGAGGCCGAATCTGTACAGAGAGGAGGGTGATGATGATCTCTATCAGTGACCAAGTGGACTGATGGACAAATGAAACTTTAAATCTAATAAAAACATCTAAATTTGTTTAAAATGAAATATTTAATAAAAAAAATATTTCAAACCTGAAAAACTCACAATTTGATTTTTGATTTTCTATGAAAAATTAAATATTTTCCCACTTTTTAAAATGACATTCACTGGTACTCAATCATTTGTCCATACTAAATCAAACTTTCTTATTTGAACCAGACCTATCTGTGCGGAGTTTGCCATACTGATGAGATTCCTCTGGTTACTTCAAATTACTCTCACAGCTCAAAGACATGCATGTTGGGTTAATTGGTATTTTCTAAATTCCCCTAGGAGTGAGTGTGAGCATGGAAAACCTGGCCTAAGTTCATTCCTATTGAGACTGATCTGGCCTCATAATGAGCGTCAGGGTGTACTCTGCCTCTTGCCTAGCAGCCCGCAGGCAAAAAACTTGGCCCTGTGATACTACTCTACCTCAGCAAGCATGTGTTTCTGACCATTTAAGAGTCCTTCAGTTTTTGTTTGAATTGGTGGTTAACTGTATCCATCCTTTATGCTGAAAAAGGCTGCAACTGCAAGACATGCCAAAAGCATGGTCAATACACCATTGTGATCAATAGATTATTATTTCCACATATTCCTGCAATGTCTCTCCAGAAATAGCTTTACTCTTTGGCACAAAAAAAGTTATTTTTCTTCTTTAAAGCTTGATGAATCAGGCCTACATTATCTTTAGAAACTTGATTTTGAGTAGAAACGTTTGTTTGTTTCCAAACAAACGTTTTTATTTATCTTTCTTATATGCATTTATTTCATTAAGACTTTTAGTTCATATCCTAACCCTGACCACCACTACTCATGTGAAATGCTGGTGGTTAATTATTAGCTGACAACATCCTTTATAGGTTTATTTACTTTTGTTTATCGCTTTTTCTAATGAGACATCAGTTATTGTAATATCACAGATTTCTATCAGCTGGGGTTTTGTTGCAATGAAAGTAAGTGCGAGAGTGTGGTATGAGAGAGCTCAGATCTAGTTTTTTGAATGCGTTTACCTTACCTTGCTGTTATTTTTACAGGTCAAAAAATGAATTGAAATGTCAACAAAAATGCTTTATCTTATTGCGCTGAAATTCGTTTTTACATCTCAGTTAAATAATATCAACACCAAAACTGTAACAGATAATCAATTAACCCTTACGTGCCAGTATTACCTAAACTGGTTTCCAGATGAAAACGGTGGAAACCTCCTTGCGGAACGTTTGTTATTGATCTCCGGTACATAGGGGGCAGTGTTCCTCTGAGTGTTTATTTCCGGTGGCAGGCGGAAGTGAAAGCAGGGGGACTGTGGAGGTGACCGAATAGCAGATCGTAGAATTATTCTGTAAACATTTCGTTAAAATCAAACAAACACAGAAAGGAATTGCATAAACATTTTCTTCTAGCAGTGTGTAGATATTTTCGGTGCCATGGGAGCTCACCTCGCCAGGCGGTATGTCACTGAAACTGACACCGAACCGGACCCAGCGAAGAAATTCGAGTTCGACTCCCAGTTTGGCTTCGACGAGAGGAAGGAAAGAGGTTGGTTCATGTTCATTTTTAATCACACTCTGCACTATTTAAACTCTGCTCACTATGCACAGTTTGACATCCATCGTGCTGGTTTGGCTCATGGATCAAAGGTTTTGCACTATGAGTGAAATGGTTAGCTTAGCAGCTAACTGAGGTGTTAGATGTCAAATATTATGCATTTCATAGGAACATGGGAATGCCAGTCATTTATAATCTAGAGGTACAATCCTGCAGAACTGCAAGCTAATAAGAAAGATACAGAAACGAGACACAAAACAAGGCAAGTTTACTTCTACATCACATTCCTGTACCACATCATTCAAAGTGCCTTTACATCAAACATTAAAAGCATTTCAGACGATGCAAAGAAAGCATTAAATAGCGGCAACCAATAGCAAAAATAACCATAAAATGTATTTTCAAAGGAAAAATCACAAAACGTAAATGCATGATTACATATCTTTCAAGTCAGAGACACTAACAGAGCCATAGAGATGCAAAATGCTTTGAAATCAACACTAACTAATTTAAATATTTGCTGTATAAAATTGGACTGTTTACACAAGTACAGACTGTTTCAGTCTGAGTTTCTGACCAGTGTTTAACGTTTTAGGCCTGTCTATTGTATTTTGACTATTTGTACTTATAAAGCACTGCCATGTACCAAATCTATATGGCATTTATAATTTGTGTACATCAATGTACTTGTAAAAAAGAAAAGTGCACATAAAACAATTACTAACAACCAAATGGAATATTTTGATTGCATTTTTGATATCTTTTGTATGATACATTATGAGGTATTTTAATAGGTTCTTGTTCTATTACAGTGAGATTATTGGTTATGATTACGCTGGACTGATGCATATACTACACAATACTCAGCAATTACTTGTATACTGATACTACATACATCAGCTTGATTGAAAAAGCATAATGTATGTTTGCTTTTTTTCTGAAATAATAATGAAAATGTCTATGTTTATTAGTACTTACAACAAAGATAAATTTAAAAAACAAAACAAAAAGAACATTCATCTTCATTCAAGACTTATATTTAATGTAGAACTTGACTTGATGTTGGCTGAAAATGTGTATCCCTTCATCAGAGATGGTGGCGACCCAGGAGCAGATGAACTTGGCTCAGATTCCTATAGAGCAGAGGGACTACTGCGCCCATCACCTTCTGAAACTCATGAAGTGTAAGAGGGACAACTGGCCAAACTTCCTGGCTTGTAAGCATGAGAGACATGACTGGGACTACTGTGAACACCAGGAGTAAGTATTTAACAGCTGGAAAGTCTTTTTCATGTGTAATTTTATTAGTTTTTTTAAGGATCAGTGTTTATTTGAGCAGACACACAGTCTAACTGTATAGGAAGCTGCTGGATAGAGATAATTTTATTTTACATTCCCAACAATCTAGTTTTCCCTTTGTTGAGTTCACAAATAAATCTTGTGTGATTTAGTCTCAGAAATTATTGCAATAAATGGTATTGTTACATTAAACATCAATGCTATTTTAAGACCTTTTTTAACTAATATAATGACAATGCCATACGCATATAAGTACACCCTTTCAAAGAATAATAAACTTTCACTCCTAAAAAACATTTTCACTGGACCCAGAAGAAATTTTAAGTAACTAACAAAAAACATTAAGTAAAATTGACTGTCTAATACTGAATGAAAAACAAATGTAACCAAAAACAATTAATGTGATAGATAATGAATCGCTATAAATAAAACTGTCCTACATGGGGCTCAGACAGGCACCATTGTAAACAAAAAAGTAGCAACAAAAATAAACTGTTACACTCGGTGGTATCATAACAGACCATGTGGCTGTCAAACGAAAGGGTTCAGAGAGAGAAAGAGGACAAACGGTAACTATTGCGGCAGGAAAACTAATTGCACAAATTTTTTCTTACCTTGCAATCGACTTATTGCAACATGGCTATCCATCAGTAATATATTGGATATGTGGCAACATGCAGTACACTGAAAACTGTGAATGCCTCATCACAAAGTTACCTCGCTGTAAAATCATGTATTTAATATGAAGTTTAAAAATAACAGTCCATTAAGCAGCTTGTTTGACAGCTTATTAGTTTGTAGAACTTGATTAGATGGTTTTACCAAATGAAAATTTTTGAATAAGAATTTCAAAGGAAAAAACTGAATGAAAAATTCAGTATCATTCCTCTTTATCAGAACTGCAGGTTGTAAACAAAGATGGCTCAAGGTACAGTCATTTTATCCTGTTGTGATACTTTAGCTCATTAGAGTCTCAACACGATCCTTAAAACTTGTCAGAAGTGGTAAAATATTTCTGCGTTTGTGTTTCTTGTAGCTACGTGATGCGTATGAAGGAGTATGAGAGAGAGCGGAGGCTCCAGCTGAGGAAGAAGAGAATCGAGGCCCAGGTTCAGGCTGCATGATCAGTCCATCCTCTGATTCTGCGTCGTTGTACATACCTGCTGTTGTTCTCATTAAACAATATTGTTTCAGCTCTACAACTAATGATGGTTTTATTCTGCAGAGGTATACAGCAATGCTCTGCAGTAAACCACAGGAATATGGAAGTGAAGTTCATAAATTTGTCCTCTGACCTGATTCAGGACAACAGACTGCATTGTTAATCAGAACTGTATCCAAACATGTGGAAAGCAGATAAAACACAAAACAGCCTTTTAGGAACTTAAAGGCAAAACAAAACATCAGTTTGGTTTATTTAGTTTTTTTAATAAATTATTCAGACAACTAAATGAAGTGGTGTCACAGTTGGAGATTTTAGAATTATGGACATTAAAACAGTAGTTAGACATACTGAACTTAACCAGGTTCACTCAAACCCCTCAAAAATGAAGTGACAGAGGAGGGGCTGTAAAATACTGGTCAACATCCAGTAAACATCAGGTAGTTTGATGGAGATCTGCTGAGATAAACTACAAATGTCAATTAACCAATCGAAACATGTCTGCAGTACAAAAGGAAACAAATGGAGCAAATCTACTGGAAGGACTGGAAGCAGGAAAAGGCTGAGATTCTATCAGTCTAATAAGTTCGTGTTAAGATTTGGGTGGGAAGGAAAGGAGGGCATCCTCGGATTAGAATCAGGTGACGGGAAGCAGGGACGGGTCCTCTACAGGATGAAGGGAAGGATGGGTGAACGAAGAGGAGGGTAGTCGCGGAACTCCTTCAGGTAGCTGCGGTGCTTCCCTTTGGCCCAAACAGTCATCTGGATAAAACCCACCATGGTGAAAAAGGCCACGGGCAGACACTGTGTCATCAGAGTGAAACCAAGCCAGGAGCCCAGCTGCGGGGGGAAGAAATGAAACATTTCATTAATTTACTTTCCTCAGTCGTCATCCCTATAGAGAAGGCTTTTAAATCCGCGAACACAGAGAAACCCATCAGTTTGGATCCTAAAACAACAGGTTACCTCATATGTGTAATTGGGACAGGAGACCAGCAGGAAGATCCAGGTGAAGGGGTTCTTGGTTGGATAGGGAATCTTCCTGGTCTTGGAGCCTGGATGCAGGCAATAAAACGAAAGAAATTAAAAAAGCTGAAATCTGTTTAATCAAATCTCTTTTAGTTTCATCTTTCAGTCTGATATTACAGATTTAAAAGAATGTATTGTAAATATTCACATCAAAGAGGAAATGACATGTTAGATATATGGTGGGAGAAAAAACTTAAATATATTTTATATATTTGAATCCTTGGGGAACTAGTGGTAATAGTGGAACTAATTGTTCCTCATGTTTGAGTGACGGGTGGATGTGCAGAGGCGATGGGTGTGCTCACCTGGTGGACGGAGGTTCCGGAGAGCAATGTGGATGGAGAAGTTGCCAATCTGACAGAACTAAGAAAGACAACATCGGTGTCACAAGTCGATACCAAATGCCTGTATGTAGAGCTAAAACAGACGCATTAGCTGTTTAAGGTTTTTCTTTTACTTGTGTATTTGGTTACTAAGTTTTATCATCTTATTTGAGTTTGTGAAAAGAAGCTCAAAGACTAATAGAATCTAAAAGTATAGATCAATTCTGCAAGTCTAAAAATGTACTTAAAGGCATACACTAACTTCTGACCCAGTAATAGCTTAGTGTGAGTAATAATGGAGGATTTCTGGGGTCAATATACTGAGCTTGATTTGAATGTTTTCACACATCTTAATATAGTGATACAAGTTACAAATGTACATCTATGTAGTTAAATATTTCTGTATCACATAAAATTCCTTTGGGGTTAACTCATCAGAAAGTCAACAGTAAAGAAGAGTAATGATAAAAAAAGAAAAAACTGGGTAGAAGAGACTTTCTTTTACATTTTAAATGCTACAGAAAAAAAATCAGTGGTCAGAAATGTTATTACCAAGAACACGATGAGAGCCAGTCTGATCTGTTGCTCACCGTAGACTGCAAAACACAGAATAAAAATTTGAAAAACAACAAATTGGCAGGTGCAAGTGTTTAATGGTTGTCCTGCATACTCACTGGGTGGTGTGTATAACGGGTGGTTGATGTAATAAGCCATCCACGCTGCAAAGCCCCAGTAGTAGGTGCAGTTCTGAAACAGAGCGCAACAGGGACTCG
>JAVQJG010103987.1:0-31954 GCA_036024015.1 Craterocephalus amniculus | reverse complement strand
TTGCTCTTTGTTTTTGCAGTTATTCCTCAGCTGCTCTCTATATAGTCTTCCCTTCACTCATAGATCCTCTGATTCTGTCAGTATTCAGTTGGCTAGTCTAGTCGCTGCAGCTCTTCTGTCAGAATAAAAGCACACTGGGCCGTTGTAGTGACCTGATGATCCCTAAAGCCTGAGGACAAATGCTGACAGTTCACCAGTATTTCACCGCATCCTGTTTAATCTAATAAATTGACCTCTAACTCTATTTAAACCTCTTAAGCTGGTCCTAAGCTACAGACCAGGAGTGTTCTCATTGTAAAGACAGACATTGCATCATCAGAAATCCTAATGTTCACTCAGAGTTTAATGTATGTATCTGCTTTCTGTTTATTTCTCTGCGCCCTCTTTAGGGAAATTGGTCTCCATTCCCAGATCGAAGTGCTCTGTAAGGGTAAAACATGGCGACGGGGAGAGAGATGGTAATAAATGACCTGCCAGTAGAACATTCTATACCCGCCCACACCCTTACACTCATCCTCTCCTCTTCCTCATGGTGTCCTCATCCCTTCCCCCCAGACAGACAGTAATGGTCATGCATCCCAACAAACGCCCATCTTTTATTTGCCTTCAAATCTATTGCCAAAGCTACCTTATTCTACCATCTCTGTTTCCCTGTGTGAATTTCACAGTGCACAGGAGTAGGTCTCAGGCCGTCGGCTCCATCGCTCCATTTTTATTGCAAGCTTCATTAAACTTCAGTTAACCTCAGTTGTCACTTTAGCCTAACACTTGACCCCTGACCTCCACCCAAGATGAGCTGATAAACTGCCAAAACATCCTGCTAAAGTAGTAAAGTAGTAGTTGGAATAATATACACCAACTAAAATATGTTATCATATTATATGTAATGTATGTTAAACATTAATTTTTTGTTACAGTTTTATACACAAACCATTTATTCGAGCTGTGTCTTTAAAAAATTCTACAGTTTATTTCAACATTGGATAACTAGCTTAAAAGATTTGTTTGTGTTTTATTGGTTAACCAAGGTAGCTTTTAATTGTACTTTATAGATAAACTTTGACTTGACTTGCCTTCAAGCTGGCAGCTGTTCTGAAAATGACAACACGCGATGTGGATGTATGGCTAAAAAGCAGGCCAGGTAATGAATTGTGCCGCAGGTAGGCCTAACCTGTTATATACATGTACCAAAGAAATCCATCTAATAATTCAGCTCTGTGGGCTTCACTAATACGACACTAAGATGACATAACTGGTTTTGAAATCAGGCTGTATCAATCTTCTCTCTCTCTCTCTCCAAATTCAAGCATGCACAAACTGCCAGATTAAAAATGACGGCATATCAATATCATAAATCATAAATCATATCAGAAATTGAAGGGTGCAAGGTTACACCCATATGGGAAAGAAATGTATTACCTTCAACGTTAGCTGTGAGGGTTCACACTTTTATCTTTCTTTGGTAACAGCTTTGCTCTGATGCTTTATAATGGTAACCAACCAGTGTGTAACTCATAAATACCAAGCAGGTTCTAACATTTCAGAGGCTGCCCAGCTTAGTTTACAAGTAGTCTTGGATACTCTTGAGATACTTCCGGCAGCTTGTATTTGTGTATTTGCATTTGTGTTTTACTACAATTAAAACATTGCTTGGTTATATTTTTAACTCAATATTCCTATGTAGGAATGTAGGGAGCCATTATCTCATTTACTCTGGTAAATTACAATCATGTGAATATCATGCTGCAGAATTCAAGAAAATAACCATTAAAGAACCTGTACTTTGTCATTCACAGAGCTCCTCTGGAAATCCTCTAGATGTCAAAACAATTTGATCCCAGTTATACTATTCACTACAAATCTACTCAGAACAGGTTTACCACATGACAACAAAACTTTCTAGGCTCTGTAATCTGCTTTTAACACTTTTATTGTGTAAAGGTTTTCTACAAAACACCGTAACCTGATAAGTTTTTGTGTACAAGAAAACAGTTTTTCAAAGCCACAAATAAGCAGATGTTGGTTACTGGAAATGTAAAAAGCCACATTTGTAAACTGTGGTTTTGAAATATATTTGAGTTAACACAAACAGTTTCCTCAGTAAATCGAGGCCAATTAGCATAACTCTGAAAACAGGTTGATAATTGTAGGACAAAAAATGTGTATGAACTATAAAGAAACCCTTGTACATCTATTGATCTTTCATTACTGAGCATACAAAAGAGCTTTTATAAGCTTTGAGTGTGTGTGTGTTTGTGTGTGTGTGTGTGTGTGTGTGAGTGTGTGTGTGTGAGAGAGAGAGAGAGAGACAGATAAATGCCTTTATTCTGCTCAAGCAATTACATGGACACCTTTGGCTTTGTCTGAAGTATTGCCCTGGAGATTACCTCTGATGACGAACCCCATCACTTTCAGACACATTTACGTCCCACCTCAACGAGCACCGGCGAATCCTCTGTGAAACGTGCAGCCACTGTTTGCTGCATCACCAGTGGGCAAAACAATTAACCAAGAAAGTGAAAAGAGAAAAAGAAAAGAGCTGATTGCAGGAGAGAAATATGAATAAAGACAAGTTGGATTTTGTGAATGAAGGCATTCACTACAACCTGGCTGTCATGAAATCACAGCAGAAACAAACTGCACAGCAGAAAAGCAGGAGAAGGTCACAGGTGCACAGAGAGACGACTTCAAATATGTTTGTCTGCTTTATACATACAGTAATGTTTTCTGCTATCTTTATAATGATTGACATGTGGTAGAAGAGTGTATGTGTGTGTGGTTGTGAGGCCTGCTTTAAACTGATGTCTAAGTCTGTCCCCTATGGCTACTGTCTTGCAGGTTTGGAATTTTTTCCACGGCAGAAAACCCGAATCAGACTATGTAGCAAATTAACTTGAATCAGGTGTATTGGAGCAGAGAAAATCTAAAACTAAAACGTCAACTAAAACAAACCAGTGCTCCCCAGGTGGAGTTGTGCATACTGTTTTATAGAAATATATATATATATATACAGTATATCTATATATATATTCATGGATTTTTTTTCTGTTTAAACTCTGTTCAGCACTTTGTATCGGTTGCTGCTGTGTTTAAAGCGCTATACAAATAAAGATGACTTGACTTGACATGCAATGTTATTATAGAAGTTTGTTGTTCAGTCTTTTGCTTATTTCCTCAGACTTCTGCTACCTCTCAGAGCCAGAAACCCTCTGCACATGGCAAAAGTCAAAGTAAAATTCGGTCTGCATCAGGACTCCTTTTTGGAGTGAAAGGTCAAATAAGAAGCTTTTCCTGTCAAGGTAGTTAAAACATATGATGTAAAATCAATTTGGAGTCCACTTATTCCAGACTTGACTGTGATAAAGCTGTATGATATTCCCCATCATTCAGCATTTCATTCTGTGCCAGGGACTTAAAACTGTGTCAGCAATATTCCATTAAAGGTGATAATACAATCAGGACAGCAAGGCTGTAAGCAGATTATGGTAGCTGGACGGAGAGCAACATCTGTTTCTGTGTGGGCATGCGCGCGTGGGTAGACGGTTGTCACCTGCCAGCGGAAGTCACATCTGTCACAGAAAGAGATTACTGTGGAATTCCTACACTGCAGGTTAAGAAAAAACAGCTGGGGACAAAAAAAGCATATTTATAGTCACAAGTAAATCTAAGAGGATGCATTTTATTATCATTTTAATTAAGGGATTTATAGGATGCTTCACTTTAATTTCTTACTATATTTCATTACATTTATAAATGGTTTGAGTGGGGCATAGCTAACAATGCTGTGGTACTGTCATGAAGGTAACATTAATTTACAAAAATTGATAAACAGAACATTCAAATAAAAAGCCTATGAGGATCTAAATCTTACTCTTTTATATTGGATTGCAAGTTTTAGCTAGAAAAAATCACTTACACAAGTCTTGTCTCAGGGGTTAGAGCCCCTTTCTCTTCTCAAAATCCACTTATTAGTGCCATAATTTCATGCAGCCCCTTTTCTCACAAACTTGCTTCTTTTGCATCATTTATTATTTCCTGCAAGTTCCATCTCCACAGCTCAGAATTTAGTCTGATTAACTGCACTGAGATGTGGGCAGACAGCATCAGAGGCTGTTTTCCCAACAAGACGAAGCCTTAGGCTGCTCTTCATTATTTAGGATACATCTGCTTCTTCTACCATTGCAGCCCTGTTTGAACTTCCGAACTGTAAGTTTTATGCTGTGATTTTGTGAAAAATATTAACTGAAGTATGTGAAATAGCACCAGATCTTTTCATCACATTTTGTGTTGGTGCATTAAGTTGGCAAATGTCATGCTGGAGCTGTGGAAGCAATGGAAACATCAAGTCAGTTACCACCTTTTTAGGTGACACACATACCCTTGGTTCAGGTGAAGAAGTATGAAGACAAAAAATAGCCAGAAGAATGTGTTGAAATTAAGATTTCCATAATCATTTATAAACCCAAAAACAAAACATGCCACAAATGTACATAAATGACTCGTTTTAATCTCTAAAGGTGTATTTGTGGTTTTAACCCCCTTTTACATCCCTATAACTCACTTATTGACTCAACCAGACCAGACTCTAAATGACTTCCTTTCACATCAACAAAACGGCAAAGTTGGCACTCATGCCCACAGGGAGAGAGGCCATATTGGGTAATGGGCGGCACTATCACACAGCTACTGTTCTGCATACTGTATATAGAAAAGTTTGAAGCACATTTTTTTTACAGCGGATTCTCTGTTTGGCTACTTCGCTCCTTGACCTTTTTAACTTTATTTGAATTCCAAAACAAACACATGATGAATGATTTATTTTCAAAAAAGGCATGAAAGCCAAATGCTTAATCTGGGATGAGAGCAGCAGATATAAGTATCTGTATATGGGACTTTGTGTGTGTATGTGTGTGGCTGTATGTGTTTGTACAGTGCACATCCTCCTTGAGATTTTTGCTAATTATGACATTCTCTCTCATCTTTTGCATTATTATAATAGTCACACCCCCACCATCACCCTGGCAACAAGATACCATGGCAACAATGTGGAGACAGGGCACCATGGAAACAGCAATTCTCCGCTAAGCACTGGTGGATTCTGGGAGTTGGAGTTCAAGCGTAGAGGATATGACGTCCATTGTAATTTTATTCTATTTAAGGAAGAACTTTTATGTGACTGACATGATACTAAACCAGTAATTTTCAATAAATTACTTCAGTCAACTAATATTATAATAGACACATGTTCACCATTTTTTATTTCCTGTAACACTCTCCTATTACTGATATTTTATTTTGCGTGGCAAAAAAGATAAAATCTTTTGGGGAGATATAGAAAGAGATATAGGAAACAAAAGCACTTAGTACAAAATCTGCTGATTAACAAGATGATAAATGAAACACACACATAATCTGACCCATTTTCTAGCCTGATTCTGAATGTAAATAAATTATAGGCCCCCATACTGTCAAATTCATTCTGTGGTGAGATTAGATCTAAAGTTATATGTAGGAGGTTCTTCTGTGAGTTACTGATAACGAAGATGTGTTATATATTTTTGGTTTTTTATTTTTCTCCCAACCTGTATTGGACAGATGCGTTCAAATGTAGTTATGAGGTGTAGAAAGTGTATTAAGCATTACAAAAGCTGATTACACTATTTGAGTACAGAAAGACCGGATCCGGGCATGTAAAGACATCCTCTGAGCATGTGGAATACAACTCAAGTCTTGACAAACTGACAAGTAAATTCAGCTTCTCTTGTCTATAAAAAAAAACATGCCTTCACTGAAGGAATATGAGGTGTAATACAACAGCAGTGCAGTCTATTATAGCTTTTCCTAATGAACCGGGATTCCCTTTATTCGAGGCATCAATTGTGCTCTTTGACTACCTCTGCTGCAGCTACTGTATGCCTTACATACTCCAGGAACAAGAATTTATCTTCCCCCCAATTTACTCACTGATTAAATACTCTGACACCCGTAGGGGTTCAATGTCCCTGCTTCCGACATGGTCAAGCACAAGGAACAAAACAAGGAATACCAAAGAAGCCAGCAGAAGTTACTGTGATCCAGCGTCAGTACAAACTGACTCGGGTAAACGCAGGGCCACCGCTGGGGGAAAAAGAAAAACAATTATTCATGGGTTTAACCCAGAAACCCACTGCACTAGCTACAGTCTGGGCAGGGCATTAGCATGCCTCAGTTAGCAACTAACATGTCCTGGCTCTGTAAAAGTAGCAATGAAGTCCAAGAAGCAGAGGACTATAAATTATTTTTATCACGCAATGTATAACAGTATTGTAATTCTTTTCCTACTGGTGCTCATAATATGCCTTAACAATGGATCTTAAGGCTGCAGTAGCAGTGTGTTTAATATTTATTGTAATTATTTACTGTCAAATTTTAGTTCTACGAATTTATCTCAATTCCACCACTGCCCTTTTAAGAAAATAGCATTCTGGGAAATGACTCAGTCATTCACTGCTGAATAGGTGTAATGTGATTTGACTTAGGGGGAAGTTTCACACCAACATAGAAAAAAAACAAAACAAAACAAAGACAGCAAGACCAGACGGACTGAAAACAGAAGATAGAGGGCAGCCAGAGGAAGGACAGACCAACAGAGCAGCGCTTAAAGTGGAGAAGCACCAGGAGAGTGGCTGCAGGGAGAGTAGCGAGCATCAGAGGGAAAGGGAGAGAAGAGAGGGAGAGAAGCAGAGCTGATGCAGCTTCTGAGTGGAACGAATGTGTTTGGAGCAGCAGAATATAGGTCACACATCTCCAGCGACTGCTTCCTTCCCTCTACTGTACCACTTTCCTGCAGTATGATTTATATGAAATACTACATAATCGGGACCAAAGTGTGTAGATAGGGGCTCCTCTAAATTTACCCTTTAGCCTTTTATGCTAAATTTCATTGAATAATAGGAGGGCTCCACTTCTAGTTCTGCAATTAAAATACTGATGATCTGAAAACAATAACAGAATGAATAAGTCTATCTGCTCATGTTTGCACAAAACAGTTTGAAACTTTGCCAACAATTTTAGGGAAACATTTAATACACATATTTTGTCAAATTCCCGGGAAAAATCAATCTAAGTTCAGGTGATATTAACTACCTTCCTATTCTCTTTGGGGGTCAATTTGACTCCAATCATTGTTAAATCTTGAAAGATATGTCTGTCATTATTTTCTGTTCTTACTGGAGGATTTTTCCTTATTTAATGAGGCGAACTGGGTAAATGTTAAACCAATAAACTGATGTTTTCAATGTCCTGTACACATGTTGCATCAGTGTTCTTTGGGGTCAGTTTGACCCCAGACTGTTTAAGCTGTATAAAACATATTAAAAATATGTTTTTTTAAATACATACATTTGTTTTGATTGTTTAGGAAGATGTCCTATACCAGATATCAAACAATTAAAAAATTTCAGCAAACTTTGTGGGTCAGTACTCAACCTGGCTTAGGACTGAATAGTCATAACATTTTATATGATATTTTTTAGAGGACCTGGATTACATGTTGGTAAAACCTCATATCTGGAGAAGACAGTGCCTTTCAAGAGCATCAAGAGCTGCAAAGGACATACTCACACATATTTGCACAGCACAGAACAATCCCTGACAAAATGCTCAAATGTACTTTGATATACTTTTTGTAGATAAATAACTGTTTTATACTCCTAACTATAGTTTGGATGAAGATGTTATGTTTTATTCTTCAAAGTGTTTTTTTTCTGCTTAAAATTGACCCCAAACACAATGTATGTTATTATTGTTGATAAAAGAAATAATTTTTATTTTCAAATGATAAAAATGAAAATATTTCTAAGAAATAATTTATATAGCCATTGATACAACAAGACAGAAAATTTCCCAAGTTTTTGATAAATTAGTGAGACTTTATGTAGACCTGCATATTTCTTAGAAACAGGTATTTTCTATGTATAAGGTAATGATGGGTAATGATGCTATATTAACAGGGCTATTAAGGAAGTTAACAAACAAACATAGGGTACCTAACATATAAACTTGGAAGAAATATATGATTATTCACTTGACCCCAGTAGACAAATTACACTTGACAAATTGACCCTAGAGATAAAAGATGTTAGAATATGAAGGTAATAGGAGGGATAATTTCTTGATAGCGTTAGATTGTAGTTAGGTAGTTCCGAACAGGAATACCTTCATAAGCGATCACAATGAGGATGATTACTTTTTTTTAACACAAGTACAAGAACTTCAACTGTTTTTGATTTTATACCATTTTATACCATGACAGAGAGAGGGGTCAGCTGTAAACTCTGGTTTTAGGGGATAGAGGGACAAATACAGGAATGCTGGGGTGCAACAAGACGGATGGAGAAATTAAATCAGCAGAGGAATGAAACTAAGTGGATGTTAAACAGACTCCTCCCAGGAGGACTGATTACCCTGTGCTCCGCTTCATGAAGTCAACTTTTTAGATATCAAATATTCAGCTTATCCAGGACTGCAGGCCTGAGCACGATAACTCAATAAGTCACTTCATTTTCAGATCTCACAGAGGCCATCAGTGTGTGCTGCACTGGGCTGGGTGGGGGTCTGCTCATATGGTGGTCTGTAAATCAATGCTATAATCAATAAATGACTGACAGACTCATGGGAAATGAAACAGGAGAAATGGCTGCTGCATTATCTTGTAACTGCATGATTATACAAAAGTGTAAAATGGTCAGTTATACTGTTTTCAACTGAAAAAAGAAAGATGGATCTTGAATAGAGAACAGCAACCTTCTTTGCCCTGGTACCACACATTTATTCACACAACCACTCACACACTAATACATGACATCACTGCCAATGTGAGAGGCATTTAAACCCATATCAGATTAACACAAGATGGGGGAGGATAAGTAGCTTGCAGGAAAGATACTGGAATCAAAGTCAGCAGAGAAGATTGTGTTTGGACTGGATGGATGTGTCTGTGCCGCTGAGTGAAACTAAGAAACAGGTAAAAGAAAGTGAAGGTGTAAAAGGTCTGCATTAACACTAAAGAGGATGTACAATGAAGGCCATAAATGCCCATCAAACTGAATTTATGAAATAGAGATTTTCTTATATTTATGTCAAAAATACTAGGTCTTTAATGAGGTTTATCCAACAGTAGGCGTTAGTATTCTGAATAAACAATTATTTGATGTTATAGTGTTAATATGTCTCTTTCTCTTGCATAGACTGTTTCAGCTTCAAACAAATATACCCCCTTCTCCTCCACCCCCCCACCCCCCCATCCCCTCACATCAAGGAGCCACCCTCCTCCTTCTCCACTCTCTTGAGCCGGCCCATACCCACCCATGAATCCCATTTCCATTCCACTCACAAGGCAATAAAATTGACAGAAAGGGACTCTCTACAGTAGCATGGTTTGGAAGGGTTGTTGCTGAAAGCAAAAACTGTCTACCCTCCCTCACCAGATTGGCTTTAATCCGAAAGCCAGCCTTATGGATGCAAAAGCCCGTGTCAGCCCTCGTTTGGCCAATTTTTCTGCGGCTCTGCTCTGAATTAATCCACCAATCCCGGCTGCCAGGCCCCGATGCTCCGCAGTGATCATTAAATAAAACTTGATCTTTACTTGTCTAATCGACATATACATGCAATGAGACCGTGCCTATTTCTTGTGTTTGGATCGTAAGGTCACCCTTCGAGTCGACTGTGGTAAAGCAACACCTGCCATGCATCAACGTGAAAACCCGTAAAAACATCCTGCAGCATAAACATGGATCTGTGCAAATCCAGGCTTTATCACGCTATGAACGCATAATCTGCCACTAATGTTTAGCTCTATTACAGACACACATATTCTCAATGGCTTACCTCTGTGAAAAACGACTCCATCCTGCCTACTCCTCCCAGACGATGCGCGCCCGGCCCGGCAGAGCGCAGACACCGGCTCCGGTCTCGGGTGCGCAAATCTCACCAACGGCTATAGGTGCGCGGGTTTGTTGAGATAGGCAAGAGGTGGCGGTAGCTCTGTGTTCCTGTTTCCCATTCAACGAGCATTAATTTTCCAATCCCGAAATGGCTCCTTTGCTTTACACAAACCTTAGCGGCATCTGGGCGTTATGCGCAAAGAGAAGCACATGAGGAAAAATCCAAGGAAGCTTTGACGGTTTCCCGGAGGAGCGCGAATGGAAGCGCCCAGTTTTTCCCAGGTCTGTGTCGTTTGAAAGACCCAGCAGCTATGTGTGTGTTTGCATGTGTGGGGGGTGTGTGCGTGTTGTGTGTGGATCCGTGCGTGCATGTGTGTGAAGCAGCGTGTACAGTGTGTGGGTTGTGGGTTATGAGAGAGATGACCAGTCTGACGCTGCCACACCGCGCACACCGACGGGGCGGTGCAGACACAGACTCTTCCTATAATATACATACAGATATGACATATAGGAACCCCAAATCTGCATCTTTTCATTTTCTTTTTTCTTTCTTTCTCTCTTTTATATTTATTCATACAGATCACTAGTGATTGATTAGTGACCATCACAACAGATAAAAGAGCGAGTACGCCAGGTATCAGCACCATCATGTCAGTTTTCAAAAAGCAAGAGAGTCCTTTGGGGGGGAAAAGAATATAAAAACAACAACAAACAAACATGTAAGTTGCATTTATGGTACTGTTTTAATAAATCATATTTTACCAGTTACAGTCAGTTTACCGGATTTTGTTTTATCAGTTTTTTAGGCAGTTCCAGTGAAGTTTTTTTTTTATTTATTATGAAAAAGGGGAAATTAGTGTTAAAACTGTTGTTAATATCCAAATGAACCTAACAATTGTAAGGTAAAATGTAGAAGACTATTTATGGTAAGGTGGCCTATTACTTTGTATTTAGGAGTAGAGATAGTGGAAGAATATAATAAGGATTTTATAAGAGTAAAAAAAGGGAAGAAATAGGCAAAGGATAGATGTTTTTCCAAAATCAGACAATGAAAAGACAGAGTAGAAAGATAACAGTTTATACTTCTTTATTAAAAAAAAACAGTCAAACCCCATTCAGGGTGCCAGCACACACACACATACTGTACAGGACCGATCATTTATGGTAATCACAAAAAAAAAGCACATTATAGGTTTCCAAAGACAACAGTTTATCAGACTGAGGTGGAAATAGAGAGACAGCTGGTTTCTGTGATGTGGAGCGTGTAGGATTTAATTCTTCTTTTGAGAGGACCAGGCTGTGAAGGCCAGGTGCAACCATCAGGAGGCCCAGCAGGCTGAGGCCACTCTGGGGTAAAGTATTGTGATGCTCAGCCTGCTCTCTCTGGAGCCCTGGAGGTACAAGGGAGGAAATGCACCTGTGCGCACCACATACCCATTACTCAACTTCACTGTGCGCTTTAAAAACATTAACAAGACACTGCATGGTTTCTAAATATCAACATCCAAATTTCTATTCATCACTGAATTCTACTTGTTACATTACTTGTAACTGTACTGTAAACATTACAGAGATGATTGATGGGGTAAAAGTAAAAAAAAAAGTGTCTGAAAAAAACTTGAATCAAGTCGAAACATAACACCTGCTGAAGATTAAGCCTCAAGAGATGATTTAATGTGTGTTGACACATTTGGTTTCAAAACCATTATGATCGATGTCCTGTAGCAGTGATTACGGATTACAGTCAAATCATCTCCATTAAATCTATATTATGTAACATATAAAGAGTATTAAACAGTTTTACTATGTGGCATACATGACATATAGCACAAAACATCTGTGCTGTTATACAGCAATAAGCCATTTAGAGGCCACTGTGCCTCTAACATGCACGTGTAAACAGAAACACATGCACATAAAAATACACAGAAAGTCTTTTAGATGTTCATTCCCATGACAACGCTTGGGTTGAGTGACCCTGAGCAATGAATTGCATTAAGTTCGGTAGCAGAACTCTGCTTAGTCATCTGGCCTCAGCTCTCTTTCTCCTTCACGTCTCCTTCTCCTCTTAATGTTACCCTGAATGTGTATGCTGGTGGGTGCCGTGGACAGATCATGAATAGGTCCTGAGGTACAGATTACTGAAGGGCTCAGGACCAATCTCTCCCAATGCAGTTTTCATCTGTTTTGCTGTTTACAAATGTGTCAAAGACACAGTTAAGTCTTTAGCATGCGGAGCATTTGGTGAGTATGACATACATGTGTGTGCGTTTCATATGTAACATGTGGTTAAGTCCATCACTCACAATGTCACAGCCAATCCGTTTTATGACCATTGTGCTCATAAGTCTCTTATTTATTACCCTCTTTCTTTTCCACCCTCCCCCTTTTTTGTGAACCTCGGGCTCTTTCACTTCAGACACGTCTGTTAAAGGTTGTGTGACCAGACGTCCGGATTCAAAGATACGCAGAAACCCAACACAGGTAGTCTTCTACCAGACACTGTGGTAGTTTACCCAAAATGGGAAAATCCAAAATAAGGCCTGAGGTCAAAATCTCTCTGACTGATCACACAGAGACAAATGAACTTTGTCTGGTTGAACTTGACAGAATTTGTTACATCCAGAATATGAGTGAATTGAATTTCTAATGCCCTCTTTTTTTATAACATAAGTATATCTTTGTCTTGCAGCAAATAAAGAAAGCCACTCCTCTGGCAGTAAATTTTACTGTCATAACTGCACGCCATTGTTTAAGATCTGGAATCTGGTTACAACCATGCACACACTCACGCATACAGTATTGAAAGCATGCAATCGTAAATATCTGGTTACATAGCCACTCTAATATATTTTAAAAGTCTTAACATTATTAAACCTGCTCCAGCACAAGGTGCATTCATTATTTATATTAGATCGTTAAAATAATTATCAATCTTAACACATTAAATACCACTCTGGGGCACGTACAGTGATTTTTTCTGTCATTTTGCTTTGGCAAAATAACACAATGAAACAGATAACACAATGAAAAGCTAAAATCCTATCGAGTGAGATGCAGTTATGGTGGAACAGCATACTGATGAGCAGAAAGTCAAGTGAAAAGAAGCTGATGTATCTTGCATGGAATCAGGGTTCAACCTTCAGATAGAGATCAGGCCCCTCAACAACATAATGATTTTGTGTACATGCTCTACACACACATACATGCACACATGTGGACATGGGGAGTGTCATATATGAAGTCACCTGATCCGCATGACTCATCCAACACACACTTTGTGGATTTGGATTCATGTGACATTACCAAGGCTGAAGGACTCACAGTGAAATATGATTATTATGGGTGTAAATCACTTATTTTTAATGATTAATTAATAAATTATCTTCTGTATAATTGTTTTTTTTTTTCAATCAATTCCATCTGGAACCAGTTCACACCTAAATGTTATTAGGAGACTTTTTTACTATCCATGTAATTTTTCTCCCAGTATCTTTTAAGGCATCATGCTCAACACAGTGTTGGTCCTTCAATAATCCTGTTGTAATAGGTGGTATCTCTGGCCACTTAAAAAATAAACAATTTAAAAAGTGAAACCAATACATTTTATGAACTATGTGCAGATGCAAAGATTTTTCGTATTTAAAATCGATTTTTTATTGATTTAAAGCAGTATTCTAATTTTTGGTATTTTTAATTTGAGGTTTCCGCATTTCTATGCTATATCTGCTCACACCAATAAAAGTGGGACAGTTAAGGAAAAGTAACAATGACTTGAGGCTGTGATGATACACGTGTGAATTCTAAATCTGTGGAAATTTCTTACCTGCTGTGTTGTGTTTAAATACATGTACAGGAAGGGGCTCAATTCAATTAAACGGCTGTAGAGGGATGACTTCATCCCGATTCTTATCCTCCACTACCCACCCCCTTCTCAGACCCCTGCCCATGCACCCCATCTACTGCACCCTGCCCCCGCCCTTCCTCTCCCTGCACAACCCATGGCTGTCTTCGGACTAAATTAGCCGTCATTGCAGGCCGCTGCATTTCCCATCAGAGACTGGGGTAATTTAATCAGTCGGCTGTAGCTTGAAGCTCAGCATGCTTACAGACATACATATCCATGAACATAAAATAAATCAAAATTATTTTATTGCTACTCTATTGTGATCTGAAAAATTGCTTAATAAGTCAGCCTGGACATATGGTGGCATTCAGTTAGATAGACCGACATCTACAATGTTATTAAAATTTCTATGTAATCATGTCAATGAATTAAGTTTCAAACATCTGGAATTAAAATTAGATTGATCAATTCGACAGACTGGTTGGCTATATGTTGCTACTTTTGAATCAAGTTCAGTTATTGCTCTGTGCTTATCAGCTGTGTTTTGACCATAGACTGGGGTTTTCCCATGTGTTTAGTTGCATTCAGCCTAATCCCAATTAGAGCAGATTAAAGCACCCAGATCACAATAACTGGATTATACAGACCCCCATAGAGTCAAGACTTTCTGGTCTTATTTTTAGAAATCTCTTGAATAGTAACATAAAAATGTACAAAAAAAAAGAAGGATGTCAAACTGTAGAGACTTAAGAGATCGAAAGAGAAAAAAGTGTTGAAAAAACTGTAACATAATTGTGTTTTTATCTTTCAGCTGTATAATGTGACTGAGAGATCCTCATTTATTACTCAGGTCCGGTGTGAAGAGATTGATTAATGAAATCATCTCATTTAATTCTCAGGAGTATAAACACACATAATCATTGGTGTAAACAGTGTGACTAAAGCAGCAACACAGTGAACAAAAGCCCAGCTGTCACTCCTCAGGCTTAACAATCACATATGAATATTCATCAAGGCCAAGAGAGACAGAAGGTGAGCTTGGCTTTGCAAAACATCATCTTTGCACCGCAGAGTCAGCTCCTGCACCTCATCAATTCTACTGCTCCCGACTAAACAGTTTAAAGAGCCAACTTCCTCTAGCAGAAGACCTCCTAATCAAGCGCGTGGTTGTAAGACCTGAGAAAGCAAAATAATGTATAATTTTGTATTTTTTTCTATTTTATTATACTTTAATTCAAGAGATCGTGCTTTGAAATATTTTACATTTCTAAGGAACTTTCAAGGAAATATTTATAGGGAAAATGGTAAAAACATATAAAAAAACAATAGGGGATTAATTGACAATTCATAGCTTTAACATTGATATTCAGTGCTCAGATGGCATTTTCTAAGATTAAATACTTGGAACAGGTTTGCTTTTCCAAATTAGATTATTTTTGTTAAGGTTAGTGCTTTTTTTGTTTTTAAGGTCTCATAGAACAATTTTGAAATAAGAAAGCATAAGAAGATTTTTACCTTCTGTTTTAATTCTACATTATAATCACACAGTTTGTATCATAATGCAGGAGGGATGGATTGTCCAGTGGAGAGCAATAGTCTTCCTAGTGTTGTCCTAGCACTCCTGTCCCCAACTCCAATTCTTCCAGGTTTGTGCTGATTATTTTTAAGCATCTTTGGTGACTTAAGGTACATTAAAAAATCCTGAACTCCCTCAAAAAGTACTCTTCTCTTCCAGTCCAGTCCAGACTGCTATCCAGTCTGTCATTCAGTTTTACACCTACTGGTCCAAAGATTGAACTCCTCTTACTGATGATGTTCATCAGCTTTGTCAGATATCTTGTCCTGCTGATGTTGGCCATCATCTCTTTAGCCATGGTGACATTTCACCAGTTCTCTACATTAGAAGCACGTGCGCACAACTCCGGTCATTACAGAACTTCTATAACTGGCATGACTGAATCCTTCCTGAAATTTAAATCGTAAAAAAGAACTGTGGTACGCCATACAACCAACTCATCACAAGGTGGCGGCAAATACACATTTAGAGTACATAAAAACAGTGAGGGTGAGTGGCCCAAAATAAGGCGTGTCAGCCACTACAACGCACCCCCTTAGAGCCCGCCTTTGCACAAATTTGATTGGCTAATGTTCTTTGACGCTCAGTCAACTCCTTCTCTGATTGGCTAATCCTTCTGTCCTTCCGTTATGACAGACACACTACACTGCTAGCTGTTTCGAAAATGAAACTGGCTTGTGTCTGACTTGTTTTGAGAGAGGGACGAGAAAACGAAATTAATATACTTAACATATAAAATTCTGGGGGAATCACTGTCTCAGACCGACCCATTGGAGGCAGAGGGCCCACGCCGTCTGAACTACATGCTGCGGGATTCGAGAGGCGGCATATCTTTGGTGAGGAAGGCAGGCCTGTGCTGTCAAAACACGAACACAACACCATCTAAATCAGTCCTCTGTCGGCTTCGTTCGTTAAGGTGGAAAAGATGATTAATATAGCTGGGGAAAAAATCGAAAGACAAAATATAAAACATCTATTTCTGATATGCTGTGGGGTTATTAGCTCTGTATTATTACGCGTGCTACCTCTGATGTTGCCTCCTCCATTCGTGTATTGTATTTTTTATTAGAGAAATAGGCAACGTATCTTTACTTTCATTCTGTTTAATATATTTTGTATTTTATTGCAGCTTGAAATGTTGAGCAGCCACCAAAGATGGGTTGGGCACTACGTACTGGAATGGATGTAAGTCTGCATGTTGTTGTTGTTGTTTTTTGTTTGATTTAGTATTTTAAATTCCCTGTATATTATATGTAATGTTGGGATTTCCTTTTTGTCCATATTTTGGAGTAAATTAAACATGAAACCCATGAGTCTCTTTGGGAACTACCCTCTGCATTGTAATTCACCCTTTTGGATGTTTTGTTAACTATGACATTGAATACAGATGTTATAGACAAGCTTTGAGGTACCTTTGTCATTAAGTTGGGTTTGTTTTACAACCTATTAGAAACAGGCACATCTTTTTGTATATGTAAAAGGACTCCCCAGTGGTTATACCACAAGTTAACTAGAATTAATATTGTTGCTGGATGCTCAAAGCCATTGAAAAGAATTCATGTAAAGAAAGTGAATTCAGGCGTTTGTCCCTTCTCATGTTTTTACTTTTAAATAGGATTGCGTCTTCACAAAGCAATCTGAACATGCGTTAAAGTAAGAGATTGCACTTTGTTCCGGATGCCTTGCTTTGATCCACATTGTCAGCAAGAATGTAGGCGTGGGGCCTCAAGTTACTGCTCTGCCTTGGATACTAACTTAACTTAACATCTATTTGCAGGGTTAGGAAACAATTAGTTTAACTAGAAAATCAGTCATATAAAACAAGCATATAAAGAACTGATGGTCTAAGAGGATGTTGTACTCCATATCGTACAACAGAGATCAGCAACTCCAGTCTGTCAAAATCAGTTCATTCTCAACTAAATTGAGGGAATACTCTTTTCTCTTTTGTTCAGCACCTGTCTTCATATTTTCCTCCCTAATCTCCCCAGTCTGTAGCAGTGGCTGCTCTTTGATACTGAAGCTGAAGCTGCTGTCACTATGGCGCATTTTGACACAGAGTACCAGCGCCTGGAAGCGTCCTACAGCGACTCTCCCCCTGGAGAGGAGAACCTGCTGATGCATGTGCCCGAAGGAACCAAATGTATGACGCACATAAACAAAGCAATAACGAATCATTGACACCCTAATATTGTAAGAAAGCATCATTACTAATTTGAAATGAATCTTTTGCAGCCCATTGGCACCACATAGAAAACCTGGACCTATTTTTCCAGAGAATATCCTTTCTTAAATAAATTATCCGGAGGTCGTCTGTGTGCTGTGTTTTGGATTGTCATTCTAAGTAAAATGTATTTCCTTCCATTTTTAATGGGATATCTAAATGCAAAAATATTTCCAAACCTCAGATGAATTCAATATTTTCCTTTACTTTCATTACGTCTATAATCTTCACCAGAAGAATGGATTCACTTGCATGCTGCTGGGAGAGATTTTTGAACTGATGTATGTATCTTCATCTTCATTTATTTTTCAGACAGTCTGCTCTCTTGTTAAACTTTGAAATGTAGAGTTTAAAGCGTTTAACATTCATGTTTTCATTATTTTTTTCTCCCCTGTTTTTTTTTACCTCAACTCAACACTTCCTCTGCTCATCCTGTTTGCAGTCAACTGCTGTTTGTGGTTGGCTTCACGGTGTTCTTAGCCAACTGCGTGGATTATGACGTCCTGTTTGCCAACAAGTTTGTAAACCACACTGATTCATCTAAAGTCACCTTGCCTGATGCTTTCCTTCCAATGGATGTTTGTAGCGCCCGGTGAGCCACAAATCCATCCACACAGCCCGTAATCAAATGTATTAAAGTGGTTTTGTTAATATTGTTGAACTCTGGGTTCATCACTGATAGATGTAAAACATTTTTCTTTTCTAGTATCCGATACAATGCTTTTGTGATCTTTGTTTTGATAATCTGTGGAGTGTTTTGGCTACATCGCTTGGTGAAATTTATCTACAATGTCTGCTGTTACTGGGAGATCCGATCCTTCTATACCAATGCTCTGAAGATGACCATGGTAAGATGAACTTTGGTTATTATTTTTTAGGGAGAAGTTGCTCATGTGAAAGTCTGCTTTGTTGACATTAAATGCATCCAGTAACAGTAAAGCCTGATGTCTAACTTTTGTTTTGCCTTTGTGCTTCAGTCAGAGCTTCCCTATGCAACATGGCAGGAAGTTCAGGCCAGGATCATTGAGATCCAGAAGGAGCACCAGATCTGCATTCACAAAAAAGAACTGACAGAACTTGATATCTACCATCGCATCCTCCGCTTTAAAAACTACATGGTGTGTTCACTTTTGATTACATTTTAAAGGGACTGAACTAATCGACATGACTGCCTCCAAGAAAAATCAGATGCTGTGAATGCATACAAAATCTGTCTTCCTCCTCTTCCCCAGGTTGCCATGGTGAATAAATCACTCCTTCCTGTTCATTTTCGGCTTCCTGTACTCGGGGAGAGTGTGTTTTACACCCGCGGTCTTAAATACAACTTTGAGCTCATCCTCTTTTGGGGACCAGGTGTGTTAGAAGCCTCTGTTTTCTTGGATTAATTTTTGCGTGCCTATGTATTGCATTATCTGTGCTATCTGTGTAGGCAAATTAAAGGGTTTGCTTATGTAAATGTGCACTTTCCTGCACCTGTGCATGTTTTTGATTCATATTTTGTTTTTTCTATAGGCTCTCTGTTTGAGAATGAGTGGAGTCTAAAAGCAGAGTACAAGAGAGGAGGCAACAGGCTTGAACTAGCAGATAGACTTGCGTCTCGTATCCTGTGGATTGGCATTGCCAATCTGCTTCTGTGTCCAGTCATTCTGGTGTGGCAGATTCTGTATGCCTTCTTCAGTTACACCGAGGTAAATGATTCACACACACGTAAAAACTTTGAACAATTAGCTTTTGTTTATGATTAGAAGTGACATTGGTTTGCTGTGTGCACATTTGTAGGTGATAAAACGAGAGCCTGGTTCTCTGGGGGCGAGATGCTGGTCTCTGTATGGCCGATGTTACCTGCGTCATTTCAACGAACTGGACCACGAGCTCATGTCACGCCTCAGCAAGGGTTATAAGGTCGGTGCATCTGTCATCCTGACCGTTCCTTTCCAGGGACCATACATCCGGTTTTTGCATGAATCCATTATTTATTTTCTTTAGGTCAGACCAAGAAAAAGATATTGAGTCATCTTTAAGTTGACAGTGCAAATTTCACTCATACAGCAGACTCATTTGTATAGTTAATTATCAAAGCAAATCTCTTATTTATCTATTTATTTTTTTCCCCAGGCTGCATCCAAGTACATGAACTGTTTTCTTTCACCGCTGCTGACAGTGGTTGCCAAAAATGTAGCGTTTTTTGCGGGGTCTCTTCTGGCTGTTCTCATTGCCCTGACAATCTATGACGAAGATGTCCTCGCAGTGGAACATGTCCTCTCATCAATAACTCTGCTCGGAGTGTGTATCACACTGTGTAGGTAAGGATCATTTCTATATTTAACCTGTTAAATCCGAATGTTTATCATTTATTAAATAATTATTGTTATTAGATATAAAAATTACTTGCTGCATTCCAAGTTTATGAGGTAAAATATATAAGACTGGTCTCTTGTTCTCCGTTCCAAGTATATTTCTCTAAAACTGACATTTGGAATAAAGAAACATAACCATGAGCCACATCTTTATTTTTCTTTTGTAGCTACCCGAGGCTGTTATTATCTTACTTCTCTGCAGTCTGCAGCAGCTTATTCTAATGTCTATGTAGCCTCTGGTTGGCATTCTGAATATTTGCATTGCATGTGATTTTATTTCATACTGGGTTATCTTAGACATCTAAAGAATTTCCTGAATCATGTATTTCAGTGTTTAGGGCTGTGGTCTCTTTGTCACCAAGTCAAATTCTTGGATTTTCAACTTTTTAAAAAAAATATCCTACTCAGTCGACCTGTTTAATTTTTGTTTACTTTTGCATGTAGACATCAGAACTGAGGTTTTGAGAACACGGAACATGTCAAATATACCGTTATTCTGCAACCTGTGAAAATACTAGACCATGAAATGTAACACATTGTTTGATGTTGTTCTTACATTTCTAAATGTTTCATAAGTTTTTTTTTTTTTTTTTTGTCTTAAAACTGTTTACATGATTCCCGGTTTTTCATCAGTCTTGGGAGGAAAACTCTGTCTGAAGGTATTAATTGTAAAACAAATCTTTTCATCCACTTCTGTTTTTTTCCCTTCAGGTCATTTATTCCTGATAAGCACATGGTGTTTTGTCCTGAGCAGCTGTTGCGGGTTGTCCTGGCGCACATCCATTACATGCCTGATCACTGGCAGGGCAACGCACACCGATACGAGACCCGGGACCAGTTCTCGCAGCTCTTTCAGTACAAAGCGGTGAGTGAAGAATAATGACCCACATAATGTGACTTGTGGCTGCAGTGTAATGTAAATACTGGCCCAACGACATGTATCACTGAGAAAACTCTTTGTAACCGAGCCATTATCCTGACACTGACTGGGCTGTGCTCTTCTGCTATGATTGACACTTCTATTGGTCTTCCACAGAAATGATGGGGGATTTTAAGGTCACTTACGATAAACCACAATAGACTTATTCTCTACTCAGAGATTTCCAGCTTGTGTTTATACTTTATTTCAGTCAAAACTGCTTTGTAATTTGCATTTGTGCATCTTTCTCTGCTTTTCCACTTGTTTGCTTACAGGTGTTTATTCTAGAGGAGCTGCTAAGTCCAGTAGTGACTCCCATCATTCTCATATTCTGTTTGAGGAGGAAGTCTCTGGAGATCATTGATTTCTTCAGGAACTTCACCGTAGAGGTGGTTGGAGTCGGAGACACTTGCTCTTTTGCTCAGATGGACATCAGGCAGCATGGACATCCAGCGGTAAGGGACCGACTCACAGATGAAGACGATTTTAATGAAAAAACATACAGAATATTAAATGGTGTTTGATCTTCGCTTTTGTAGTGGATGTCTGAGGGTAAGACGGAGGCATCTATCTACCAACAAGCAGAGGATGGGAAAACAGAGTTATCACTCATGCACTTTGCTATCACCAACCCCCATTGGCAGCCTCCACTGGAAACCACTCACTTCATCAGTCAGCTGAAAGAAAGAGTTCACAGAGAGGCCACAGGGGCTCCTTCTGATGCACACCCGCTGTCCTTGTCAGAGTCTGAAGTAGGGAGATTAATTAACATTCATGCCCAAGTTTCAGTAATCATATCTCATCTCGTGTCTCTGATGTCTGATTTACTTTCCTGTCCTTCTCTCTTTCCTGTAGCCAAGAAGTCTTGTTGCAAACCTGTTGGCAGGGCCGTCCACACTGGCTTCTGGTCATTTTGGTCGTGACAGCTCTTTGACCAGTCATGCAGCAACGGGCATGAGCGATGGAGCATCTGCCTTGCGCTCTCTTTCCCCAATTAGCAGCAGTATTCACTTGAGAGGCAGTTTGAGCGCCATCCATAGAGCCAGTGGTCTCACCAGCAGAGCAATGGCAGGCTCTGGGTGAGTAAATACTTATTATCAAAAAGCTAATTTTTATTCAGTATATTTACCTTATTTTAGCTTGATGCAGTCTTCTATTATGTGTTTTTTCTTTCAAGGACTGATGCGCGGACTGTGAGCTCGGGTAGCAGCGCGTGGGAGGGCCAGCTCACCAGTTTGGTCCTGTCAGAGTATGCATCTACTGAAATGAGCATCCATGCAGTTTACATGCATGAGGTAAATCAGTTTGTGAGTTTTTGAGAAGTATAATGAACATTTCACAAATTCTCTGTTCAGCTTTTTCCTGTTTTCTGTTCCTGAAGTTCCATAAACAGCAGTCTCGTACAGAGCTGTCCCGTCACACATGGCATAGACAGGAGAGCGATGAAAGCAGTGACAGCCTCCCCAACGAAGTGAGGAGCGAACTAAACCCTCTGTCTAAAAACTTCCCACGGTCACACACTTTCCCCACCACGGTGGCAAGTCCAAGTGCCGTTCCCACCTCAAACTCAGCCAGAAGCGGTGCCTCCACAGGCAAGGAGGGGGCAAAGTCACACAGCAGCAGCCAGCGGCGCCACAGTGGACCCGCCACAGGTGAATGTCTTATTTCTAATACTAACTGTTATAAATGCCCATTGGTTCTTGGCTCCTTGCAGCTTTATCATACTTGCAAATAAAAAATATGTTGATGTTACACATTCTGCTCTTAAATTGAGAGAAAGATTATCTTGGAGTGGAAAAAACGTCTTTGCTACATGACACTTCTTAACGGCTTTGTTTATATCTGTCATTCAGACCATTTTGATTCGGGAGGAAAAGTATCGAAGTCGGTCCATGTGCCCATGGGTGGATGGGCAGAGGATGGTCAAGCAGCACCAAGACACCATGAGCCTCTTCCAGAGGAGAGTTCAGACGACGAAATGCCTCCTCATGTACACAAGGTGAATGCACTTTATTTGACAGACGAAGAATATTATTTTACATATAAGTGCTGCAAAGTAATGGATATTTGTGTCTCTTGTTTTGTTTTAGATAACATAAGGAGGCCATGTGAATAAATATCTGTGGCCCAGATTCCACAGATAATCAAACACCCATCCTCATCCTTGTCCAAACTTTTTCCCTGGACTCACCTTTTCTTCCAACATATAAAGATGGAAATGTTGTAACCATTTTTATAAACCCAAGAAGAGGAACCATCTGGAGAAGCTTTGATTTGACCATTATGGCAGGTTTTCCTCATGAAATCCACAATAAACTATTTGGCTTCTCTACCTAAACAAGAAGGCAGAATAAACACTGGCCCATCGGAAGAGAACCTACAGGATGAAATTATTTCCTAACCTTGGAAAACAGTAAACATTTTCTGTCAAAGACTACAAGAGGAAAGTAAAGGGTTTGTTGCAACAAGACAGCAATTGTGAACACTTAGCATTGCTAGAAGTACCCTCAGACCCTCAGTGTGTTGCTATTGAATTGTTATAGAAAATCCAGGGTGGGTTATCCGTATTGCTCCACATTTTTCAAAATCCAGAATGAAGCAGGCGTGGTATCTTTGATAATTAAAACATTTGCCAAAAGGGGTTTTGAATGATGCTGGTAACACAGAGGCTTTCATTGTGTATATATGTTATTTTACTAAATGATGGAATGATGTGTATTAAGCTTTGTGCATTCTTTGTCTGCTTCAATTTAGTCTCTGGGCTAAATTTATGAGAGACCCTTTCTAATTACTGATTTTTATCTGAATTTCTTGCTTACAGGTGAATTTCCTAGAATATTTTGAAAATTTACCCCAAGTCTGGCTCAGATGAATTGTACAGAGCAGCTGCAATCTGCATGCGCACATGCACTGTGTAGATAAGGATGTGCAAACATTGAATTAATTAGTCATACATTTAGAAGTCCAGAACACAATGACATGCAGTCACAGATTCGGTTTGAAAACTGACTTTATTCTGATGTCAGCAAAACTTTTTCTTTTTCAAAACAATTTGTTAATTTCCAAAACTTGCTTAAAGGTGTCCATTATCAATATAGGCAATGATAAGCATGTGATATTTACTTTTTTCTGCACTAAAAAGAGGCCTCACATGCAAGTGCATGAACGTTGTCTGATCACTTGTCTGCGTTTAACAAGATTACTCCATTTACACATCCTGCCTAATCAGCATGGCACTATTTGTGAAATCAAGAAGTTTGCACTTTAATGATTTGTCAATCAATGCAGTAAATCCTGACTGCATTGACAACTTTGATTGTATATTTTCTGATAAATATTTTTAAGTTATTTTATTGATCCGCAAGATGTGCCATGATGATCGACAGCAGGGAAGCATGTATATGATCTGTGTGCGCACTTGTGAGACGCACAGCATCACACTGAGGGGATAAGGGAGTAAAACTGAATGATTACTGTCGATGTTTTTGTTTCATGGATCCTGTTTAATACCATTTTGTACAGTTGTAATCTAATCTATTAAAGACACGTAAATCAATTCATGTTGAAATAGTGCTGAATCCATTATTGATTCAAAAAGGGACTAAAAAACGAGGAACATTACTCTGTACCTGCGTTACAAAAACATCACGTTTTCAGCAACTGCGAACTGTACGAGCCCGGATAGCTCAGTCGGTAGAGCATCAGACTTTTAATCTGAGGGTCCAGGGTTCAAGTCCCTGTTCGGGCGATCCTTTTTTTTTCTTGTCCTCTTTTGCCTAGTCCATTTATTACATTCATAATGATTCGGCGAAACTGAAAGGAAATTCACTTTATAACGTTTGCACTTCTCTGTGTAGGTGTCCAAAAAGAGGGGTCACCTGAGGGCGCACCTGAGAAAGCTGTTCTTAGAAAATGGATGTCTTTTTGGGATTGTGCATCATGCAAAACACTACTGGTCTAATGTGACTCCGCGCAAAACAGTCTTTATTTAGATATGTGAGCGTCAAAGTATTTGGCAAAATAGACAGAAAACTGAGCAAAGAAAAAAAATAACAGTTAATAAAATACAATATTTAAACAAAAAAAAAAGCAATTTTATTGAAAGAAATATAATTTTGATTGCTTTGCTCTGTTACCATCTCTCTTCTGAGCTTCACCTTCTCCGTTGCAGCTGTGGAAACCATGCTGCTAAAAATCAGTTACGTTTCCTCCTTTTCTGCACATTCAAAACACAGGACCAACGAGGGCGCGATAGATATTTCTCAACTATCATTGGCTACAAAAGTTGTCAATCTAAGATGGGCATTTTGTCAGTGAAATATGATTGGTCAGATAGAGAATAATTTTGTCTGGTTTGCACTATAGGCGGTATTTTCAATTTATTTCGTAACGGCGAATTCTATTAGTTCGAACCGTGGAATTTCACAATTTGATTGGACACTTTTTGTGCGCAAACTCAATAAGGGCGGAGTTAAACCGACTTGGCGGCCATATTGAATATTATCTGTTGACAGTTGTTTCCAAAGGAGCTGTTGAAAATTTTGTTTAAGCTAGTTTTTTTTTTTTTTTTATTGAAGTGAAAGTTTGTTGTGTAGGTCAATGGTGCTAGGACGTGTGTCCTATG
Source organism: Craterocephalus amniculus (assembly GCA_036024015.1). Classification (NCBI taxonomy): domain Eukaryota; kingdom Metazoa; phylum Chordata; class Actinopteri; order Atheriniformes; family Atherinidae; genus Craterocephalus; species Craterocephalus amniculus. The sequence continues at coordinate 6,484 of JAVQJG010103987.1, read as the reverse complement.
CTTCTAACGACTGTTTTAAAAACAAGACATGGATGAAGATGAACGGCAAAGGAAATTAGAAGCTGGAAGAGCCAAGGTTTGTTGCTAACAAATAACGCATGCTACTTATTGCTAACAGCTAGCAAACTCTTTTGTCATACCTTTACGTATGTTCACAACTAATTGTACGCATCTAAAAAAGCGTAGTATTACATGTTTTGTTCTGGGTGTGTTTTTGCTGGGCCAGTCGCAGGTTTTCACCGCGCATTCGGCCGCGCTTAGATATTTCTCTTAACCATCAAGATGTGGATTGTTCATCTAATCAATCGGCTCTCATTTTAAGTTATTTGGATTCTATCCCTAATGGAAAAGATATGTTTAACATACAAACGCAAGGGAAATTTCAAATATCAAATAAGTATGCATGAATATGTGCATATGTTTTCGTTTAAGATATCTAGAGCTGATGTTTTTATTGTGGTTTTAATGTTAATGATTATACCAAACTGAATGTAGTTAGTTATGCATCTGCTATTTGTCCATGATTCTTTTTTTTCCTACATGGAATATACACATAATTGTAGATCATTTAACAGTCAATGTAACTTTCACCAACAAACGTACTGTATTTACTGGTGTATCCACCAATAAACAAGTTTATGTAGAAGATTGGGAAACCCTTGAAGAGGGACTTTCTTGAAATGTTGGACATTGACCCATCCTTGTTTTGCCCTCTCAATTTGAATTAAATTTGAAAAAAGAACAACTCTTGACATGTAAAATTCTGCAGATCATGTATTTGCATTGCTTGGAGAGTGACTAGGTGCACTTTGAGAGAGGTCCCTTCAAATAAGCACAATTAGGCATTGTCTCCTAATTCATATCTTGTGCTGGATAATATTGCCCCCATCAGTGGAGGTGGTAGGGGTCACTGAATGGTTTGAGTATGAAAATTCAGTCACTCCATCTTAACGGGACTGAACAACACATATGTCATGATATCAACATAATGATTCACAAGAGCTGATGGACAATCAAAACTGAGACAGTATACCATATGGTACAGTCTATTCTAGGGTTTGAAAATATGTACTCTACAGCATCTCCAACAATGGAGAAGAGTCAGTGGAAGGGCATTTTATTAATGGGCCAGCAGTCAAGAATGTCATCAGGCAATAATTACATCAATACGATGCACATTAATTCAAATTACTCGGTTATAATGTTTATTTCTTATGACAGAATTCTTCCAACATGCCTCGAAGCAAGTCGGTAAGTATTGGTTACCCGTAAAAGCATGTAACGTTATGCTGGGAAAGTAGGTTGCCGGTTCATTGCAACTTGTGATTTCTGTCTTTTAGTTTCTTGGGTGAAGGCCTGTCACAACAGTTCCATTAGTTTAATATGTGATATTTTAAAATAATCCGTGTTTTTCAAACCTGATATTACCTATTTGTTTATTATTATTATTATTATTATTATTAATGACAGCGATGATAATAGCAATGATATTAATAATTATAATAATAATAATTTTTAATTTTTTTACATTTTTAGATTTTTTATTTTGATCCAATTGGGAAATGTGACCGAATTTGACCCATCAAATTAATTTACATATAATAGAGATGACTGGGCCGCCATGTTTCGGCGTCCAGGGAGCATTTGAGAAGGGCCAGGTGCCTTGCTGAAGGGTCCATAGAGGTTAACTCTGTTGGCACATTGGGGACTGCAGAGGTGAACCACTGTTTGCCTTTTGTTTTTTTTAACATAATTATTTCACTGCTGCTGTCTTTGCATCCGTTTCTCCGAATTCAGAAAATGTATATATGCCGACTTATTCCCATATTTAAACATTTTCAAGTATTACAATTGCTTTCTATTTAAATTGTGTACTTCTGCTTCTTAAACAAAATTTAAATTATTATTCTGAAATATGTGGTCGTGAGAGAGCACATTTGTTTTTCCTTGCAAGTTCTTCTGGGGCAGTCTCATCATCCAGACTAAATTGACTATTGTGACAGGCCTACTAGGGGAGGAAATCATGACTCATTGGTTTTCTGCATCACACTGTCAAGTTTGAAGAGATAGTCCTCTTGTTTATGAAAAGAATGAAGCACCTTTGTGAATCCTGGATAATGAGATTATCAACAATGTCAGCCTGAGAGGAAATATGCTTTGCAGTCATAATTGAAATGCCGAAAATAGAAATGTACCTGCCTGGCGTACACTGTAATTCTTGTTGCAGGCCAACAGGTGGTGTACTTGGCCCATGAGATTAAGCAAGGTTGAATTTGTTGTGCTTGAACCTTACATGGATGATGTTGCTATGGTAATCCAGGACTGTCAGTTGCCTCTATTGCTTGCTGCATCAGAAAGCTCTGAATTCTCTTCCACAATGCAGGCACAACACATGCATTAAGATTTTACAAAGGAAATACTCCTTTAAACTCCGCATGCATGCATTTTTGTTGCCATTGTTGTAAATGTGGAATTAAGCTGCAGATTACAAATAATTTTCACAAAAGCATGGTCCAGTGTTAGCTGCTTAGTCAGAATCTCTGCATTTTAGTAGAGGCCTTGGGATAAAACCAACTCATCAAGCTGATGTCTGTCTGAGATGTAATATTTAGTGGCAGGCTGAGGCTAAATCTGGTGATGAAGGGAGCATGAGTGCAGTCTAAAGTGATTTAATGAAAAAGGAAAGTAGCACTATGGTGCTTAATTGGAGTACTACACAGATCCTGCACTGTGGTTTTATTAATCAGAAGAAGTATCGGCACCCATGTACACACAATTAAATCATGCATCATGTATATGACTCATTGCACAAAGCAACAAGTAGGTCTCCAGGGACTGTTTATTCTCCAATTGAATGGAGCATGCACACTGATGCTGCTTGCCACACACACAGCTCTGTCTCCTCCTCTCTGTGTGAATGCATCTCCCAGTCTCCACCCTCTATCCTTGTTGTAGACATGTGCCATCCTCTGTACAGAGTTTGCAGATCCCTCTGCTCTGTGCTCTGAATATTTGCTTCAGCAGTGAGGTTGGGGAGAATTTACTGTTACTGACAGACTTCATGATCTACGTTTGGACCACAGAGCAACTGGCTTGATGAGGAAGAAATAACAGATCTGTCCACTGGCAAGAAAGGAATCAATCACTGACTGATTTTGACAGAGAGCCGTCTCTGTCAAAATGAAACTGATGTATACTGCTTTTCCTTTTTTTTTTTTTTTTTTAAGCTGCTTAAAGAAGAGATAGTCCAGGAGAGACGGAGCGATTAAAAAGGGGGAATGTGTTTCAACGAGAAATGGCAGGACAGGATTTGTAGCAAAAATGATCCCTTTGGAATTTAAGCTCAATAACAGCTTGACTGGGAATCTTTTTTCTTTTTTCTTCTGTTTTTCTGAAGTAGCATGTCAGTTTTTGTTTTATTGATATTTCAGTATGTAATATTTTTTAGAGGACTTTAAGAGCATTGTAAAAGTTCCAGTAAGCCACTGTGCATCTCTGGGTTTGACAGTGCTTCGATGATGAAAAATGCAGAGGGACAGATGCACCTTTTTTATTTTCCTTCTCTGATCTTGCTTTCTTTGGTCTGCTGGGGTTATCATGATTCATTAAAATCTGCATTTCTCGTGGGTATGCTACAGTTCTCTGGAGGTCCAAGAATTTTTAGCTTCCTCAACCCATTTTGAACTTGGATGTCTCGACAGGTTATGGTGTATTTTGGGATTTAATTTGGGATTTCTCCTTGCTGCACTGGCTTTTTTTCTTCTTCAGAACTGACTCATCAAAATGAGCGCTTCGAAAACTTATCCTTTTCCACACTGTAAACCATTAACAATATATACCACTTATCATGGTGTTACAGTAATGTTTTGATTATTTTAATCGTTTTGTGTACCTCTTGATTCGATAAATCTGGACTGCAGTACTTATCCTCTGACTCCAGAGCTCCACCATGATAGTAGTTTGGTGGTGCTCTGTGGTCCTAACCTATGTGTCCATCTACCTCTCCCTGTCCTTCCTGCGCAGCTTGCTAGCTTCAGACAGAAGCGGGCGAAAAGCGACAGTGCGGGGGCGGCGAAAAAGACGCAGAAGAGGAAGGGTCAGACTGTCTCGAAGAATGACAGCTCAACGCAAGACCATCACATAGAGCCAAGTCTTTCAACAGCCAATACCACAGAGCTAAAGAGCAGGACTAACCATGAGGTATACCACTGATTTCCTACAGATTATCAGCCATGTGCTAGTAGTATAAAAAGGAGGCTGGATAAATGTGATTCCTGTTCTTCAGATTATTGGTTCAGCTTCAGCACTTATTTATTTTTTTTACTGGTTCATCACCTCACACAGGTCACCATACTCGACCTCCTTTGTTTGTGTAATTCTATTCTCACACTATTCTTTAGCATGTTGCCCATGCCCCCGTCTGATAAACATACATTAGAGAAATGGGTCACTAACCATCACAATGCCTGTAGGGCATGTTGCCATAGCAACCTGACAGGGATTAGCAAAGAACTATTTCCTGTTTTTTGTCTTTTTGTTTATCAACTACATAAAATGGAACATGTGCAACATGATTTGTGCTGATGATTTTGTTGACATCAGAAATCCAATTTAAGCCTCCAATTTAACAATGTGGATTGATCCTGTAGGAGGCCCCAAAGCCTGAGAAAGCAGAGGTTCAGCTAAATGAGCAGCAGAAGGATCGACCGCCTTCCCCGGAGCGAAGCCTGTCTCCTGTTGAAGACCTGGATTTGAAAGAGGAAGAATTAGCTGCTCTTACTGGCAAAGAGCAGCTGAAGGTATACAGCATTCATAACTTGATGTAAAAGATTATTTCTTGTTTATAAGGAGAGTCATTAATCTAAATGTGCATATTGAATGACAGCCTAAAAGTACTACTTTACAGGACATAACTTACTAGTTTTACCTTTTTCTGGTGTTGCTACTAAAATGTCAGCTGTGCTTTAGATGTAACTAGAGTTCGATCCGATCAAATATTCATTTAGGTCTCTGATATTGAAGTGATTCATGGATTTGTTATCAGGCTGAATTTCCTGATCCAGCTCAGCAATCCAAGCTGGGCCTTCCTGGTTCTTTGTTTATAAACTGAGTATTGTGCAGGTTTAAGCCTACTAAAGTATATTCATGAGAATCATTTCTTGAAATGCTCCTATTAGAATTTTTATGTAAATGATTATATATTTTATTTTTTTACTCAAATTTTCCGATATAGATGCAGCATTACCGAACACCTTGACTTACAAGTCTGATGGGGAATGAGCTGCCTTTGCTGATTTAGCAGGTCACTGATTTGGATATAGTTAAGTCTGGATGAAAAAATAGTGCAGCAGACACTCCTGATGTATTTCAGCCGAGTGTTAGGCTTCCAGCAAACAATGGGAAAACTGAAGGGATTATCCCACATTAAAGTTGCTCTTATTCATCATTCTGGGGTTCAGTCTCTACCAGTCAAAAAAATTGCTGTGAAAGTCCATTAGCTAAAATGCTGAAATCCTTTGCTACCTGAAGAAGGTGAAGGAAGATGTGGGAATCTCTAGTTTGGGTTGATTTGCTCATACGCTGCAGCTTATCAATCATGACATACTTTTTCGCAGCCCTGCTGTGGCCATGCTTTGACTAATGCAAGTAAAACTGTGGAGCATTTTAATAAACACCAATGATGACCATAATAGCAATAATGTTCATATAAAATGATTTATTATTGGATAATAATAGTATCAGCGAATATCCAAATTTCAGATATATCATAATTAGATTGGAACCCCAATTAAGTGGATTGCCGGTCTCTAGAACTCTGTATGTCCAAATAACTTGCAAAAGGACTTCAGTGCCATAAAATATCTTATGTGCTTGGTATCGTAATTCCAAGTTGTTTCTGGTCAGACACTGAAACCGGGCAATGAAACTGTATAAAACAGTTTCATGCATACAGTATGTTGGCTTGTATTGTAAAATATTACGTTTTAGGTGTAGAAGGAAAAGATTACAGGGTGGCTTTGTGACATGAGACCTGACTATAAGTGTCATATGTCCCTTTCGGATCTAACATTTAAAGTAGTGCATGAATGTTTTATTTATGTTAACCAGGAATTTAGTTGTACTTGCCTCATTAATTGGCCTTTTCTAACCTCTATAATTTTAGGTCCTCATAGTTGCATTTAATTATGTTAAAGGTGCTGCTTTGCCTACCCCCTACTTATGATTGCTCTGGTTTCATGTTTGAGTATGTTGTTAAAGATCGACTTAACTCTGTGGGTTTGAAGGATAAATTTAGGGCGTTTTCACATGGCGTGCCCGGGCCCGGGTCCGAAATTTTGTCCATGTGAATGCAAACAGGCCGGCCCCGGGCGCGGCACGGGTGGCCCAGATTGGGAGGTAGTCCAGGACCCGGGCCACCCGTGCTCGAGCACGGATGGATGGCTTGTGAACACAATCCGGGCCGTGCCGGACGTGACATGTGGGC
>JAVQJG010103971.1:0-14225 GCA_036024015.1 Craterocephalus amniculus | reverse complement strand
ATATAGTGTTTTTACATATAAACTCTGCATCACTGAGACACGTTCACAGACACTGCAGCAGAACTGGATGTCTCATATGAGGCTTTGCTGGTGACACTATTGTATAAGTTTGTGTCTCAAGCTCATCTAAGCTCCGGGGCTCAGTAAGAGCTATGGATAGTGCTACTGATCAGACTTCAAACCCAATCTGGTCACTGCATCCACACATCCTTATTGGTTATTTGTTCATGGCCTTAAAGCAGAATTTAGCTTTTTTTTAACCTGGGGTCTGTTTTCATCTTTCCTTTCATACATATGAGTGATGGAGAAATGAACGTTCAAGATCACTCCAGATAACTCACGTCAAAACACTGGCTGACATTCCCCTACCTGACACCAAACGGCAGGTAAAACCAAGCGGCAACCTCCCGCTAGGAAAAGTGATACACATGCGCAAAATATTGCAGTTCCCTCCTCATCCGCTGGGGGCTGGCTCAAAAACAGAGCAATGTCCCATTGGCTCCCATGTTAAAAACACCAACTTTACAGTAGAATTAAACATGTTTACAGCCTGGTACAAAAAAAACCATTTTAGGATTAAAATGCCAGGTTTACCTTCATGACAACTGTGGGGGGAGTGAAAAAAATTCTAGCGCCTCCGTTAAGATGTTATTTCATCCTAAAGTTCCTCATAATTAGGGGCGTGTCCTTTTGATTGACAGGTGCCAGATATCCGGGAAAACGAGGTTTTTAACCGCTAACAGCGCTTAATATATTTAATTTGCCTTCCTCCCTTGGATGGTTAGTGTTAGGTCTAAAAATTGACAGCAACGAACGACAGGACACAGTCGTAAGATTTTTGTTCGCTTTGCAAAGGGGAAAACCAGCTCTGACACACCTCATTGTTCCAGAAGCAAGAATTCCCCTGAGGGGCTCTGCTCAGCGACTTTTATTTCAAACCCATGTTAAAGACTATAGAGTGGTGACTGTGAGTAAACACTCAATGGGTCAGATAATATAATAACTGATAATAAATGAACTACTCTAACAGTTAGCTCCCGTTAGCTCTGGGTTAGCTTTGTTAGCACGTTGCTCGGAGTTTGATGGGTGTCAATCATCCCTCCCCACGCTCGCAGTGCCCCTCTCGTCGGCCATTTTTGGGCTTTCCGGTAGTCACGAGACTTGTGACGATGCCAAGATGCCGGGGGAAGGAAACGCCCAATGAGCTTTTTTTCAGCTCATCAGAATCCTATGGGTCAAGTGGTTTTAGGGTTTGTCCATTATTTTTACAGTCTATGGGTAATACAGATACTTTCGTTAATTTCTCCTCTCTACTATGTTACCGGACACTCATTGAGACTATCAGAGCACTTCAGTGTGGAAAAAAAAACCATGTTTTTACGGCGAACTTACATGTGAGCGGTTGCCCAATACTTATCATTAGCTGGGCTGCTAGCTACCTGCCCGGCTTAATACTTGAGCGATCTTGAAAGCTCCTTTCCCCATTACTCACATGTATGAAAGGAAAGATGATAACTGACCCCTGGTTAAAAAAAAGCGAAGTTCTTCTTTAAGTCAGACTCTAAAGGCCTCCCTACTCTAGGAAGAAAACATGGTTAGAGTATGGCTGAACAACATAGACTATAGGGATATCTCAATATTAGTTATTTACCTCAATGACAGCAATTTGTGAGGTGGCATGAATGTTCTTCTTCATACCGGTGCATTACTCGTGATGTCCCCCAGTTGTTTATAAAATAACTTTTGTAAAATATCAGATAATGTAAAAGATATTATGTTGTGCAGATGATACAAATGATGATCAGATAACTGATCCTAAGCAGAGAATTTATCAGGTCAGCCTTATCAGCATTACGTAGGCCTAGACTAATTCCTAAATAGAGACCTTATTCACTATCACCACTCTTGTAGGACACCAATCATGTTTCATTGCATCTGATGAGAGGAAAATGATGTTTCACTGAGGCGATTCACGGACGCTTCACCTGGACTGCTCCAGAAACCCAAGGAAGCTACGCCAGTAGATGAGTCTTTTCGATGCTTCCAGATCCTGCAAATTTGTCCTTGTCACTTGCAACTTGTCCAACCTCAGGATGGGATCTGCAGGCTATTGGTGGCCTTCCTCCAGAGGATGCAGGGACTAGTGTCAAAAAGCAGTGGACAGCGAAAAATGGATGATTTAACTCTCTGCTTATCAGGAGTTTGGTTTAGTGTTAGTAGCGTTTCTCAAATCTCTATCACATTTAAACATTTGTAATTATCCCTAAGTTCTGTGTTAAATGGATTAAGACTGGTCACATGTTAAGGATTCATCGGCCATTTAAACAGGATGAAAATAACATGAAAAATAAATTATGGCAAAGCAGCAGAGACCATTCACACCGGCATAGCTCATTCTGGGCATGCAGCAGTCTTGAACCCCCCGTTTTCCAGACGAAGATAATTAGAGGAAAAATCACCTAATCCTCCATGATGTGGCTGATTTGATATGCTGTTTACTCACACTTTCATTTTCCGCTGGTAGGTCCCCACATTCAATGAACTACGGGAAGTAGAAATGTGGCCACCATGGCATCACTCTGCAGCCCCGTGTTGCTTCAGTTGATGCACTCTGCCCTTGCTCCGCTCTCTTTCACCTCTCTTTTTTGCAGTAGCCTTTTAGGTTTTAATTTCTTGATGTAGGCAGCTTCTCTGCCATATTTCGTGGGGATGGTGTGGCTGAGTCAGATTTTTCGCCAGCGTCTTCACACCAGACCAGCTTCAGCGCAGTGGGGACGTGGCTTAAGGTCATTAGGATTAGCTAAACATTTGACATGCTGAGCAAGATAGTTAAATTTGATTGCTTCTGTGCAACAATACCGCAGTAAGCATAAGCACACAGGTAACATCAATAAGAAGAATGAGCACACACACATTAATAATAAAAAAAATAAAATGTAAAGGATTTACAATATACAGGGTGAGTATTTACATTATATAAACATTTACAAAAGCATGTAGCTTTATCGATATGTAAACATAGTTTACACATGTTCATTGTACAGTCTGACAGCTGCTGTAAGGGAAAGACTTTATGGTATTTCTCCTTTGCACCGCAAGGACGAATCTGTGTCCTGCAGGCATTGTGACCTTTTTGTCACCTACCTCCTGAGTCTAGAGAACAGCCCAGGACAGAGCTGCACTTTCTGACTTTGTCAGCTTCTTCCTCTCCCTCTCTGTGATACTGCTGGTCCAGCATACCACACCATACAGGATGGCGGAAGCCATCACAGAGTCATAGATGCTCCTCAGGACTGCTCATTTCTCTCCAAAAGACCCTATAGTCTCCTCAGAAGATAGAGCACATATAAAAACATTTATCAAGCATTTAAACATGATTAAAGAACATCAAATTAGTGATAGTAAAACAAAGTCTATAAGACAGTATATTAATAAAAATAAAAGGTACTTGAAAAAAATAAATGTTTTAAGTTGATCAAAGATAATCTTGATAACTTGAACTCATACTATAAAATAAATTGATGAACCTTAAAAACCATGTGACCCGTAGCTTTCTGATAAGCTTAAAAGACGCTCAGTGGGAGGTTCCATTTGTCGCCATTTGGTACGGTCACGAGTCTAACGACTCGCGGAAAAAACAAATGGGGAGCGTGGGGAAGGATGACTAAAACCCATCAAACTTAGTCGGCCAAAATCTGCAGCTGTGCTATTATTGGCCTTGTTTTCCCAGATATGTGGCACCTGTCAATCAAAGGACACACCCTAATTATGAAGAATTTTATAATTAAATAACATCTATGAATGAGTTAGAATTTTTTTTTTCACTCCCTCCACAGATGTCTAGAAGGTAAACCGACCTTTTAAACCTAAAATCATTTTCTGAACCAGGGTGTAAACATGTTTACTTCTGCTGTAAAGTTGGCCTTTTTAACATTTGAGTCAATGGGACATTGCTCTGTTTTGCAGCCAGTATCTAGTGGAGGAAAGGGGAACTGCAATTTTGGATGCTCCTTATAGGCTTCACTTTTCTAAGCCGTGGTAAAACAAACACATGAATAAGAGTGCATATTAATGAAAAGACAAGACATTTTTATTTTATTATATCTCAGATGAAATAATCTTCTAATCAGGTGAAAGCAGTGACCCCTCATTAATCCCAAGGACTGGTTGAAAATCCTGAAGGAGTCAAGGTAGGGTATTTGGAGTTAATCAAACCATTAATAATTCAATGAAAGATTTGTGGTCAAGTAAAAGTCTCCATTGAGCCATCACTTAAATGTCTAAAGCGTCCTATTTTGCCTGGGAGAAGTTATTTCTGTAGAGAACCAAGTTGACACGGGTACTTGGGTTAAAAACTTCCATAGCATGGTTTCCTTCTTATTTGAGTCCTCCTGCTAAGAATATGCTACAGTGATGATAAGACTTATACTAAGTAAATGTTTCCACAACTTGACAATTTCAAAGTTTTACACAATAAACACTGTTTAGCTAAAGGTAACACAAAAGACACAGTCAAGGTTAGGAAAACATTTGAGACTCCAGTAACACACACCCTGTAATAGTGTATAAAACAGGTGTTGGAAACCTGGCATGTTAATGAATGCATTACTGTACAAAGTCTAGGGCAGTAATGAGGAGGCTTATTTATAATTAGGTAATTCATTGAACTCCTCCATGCTCTCTGAAACTGCTTATGTACTATAGACTTTCTAAGTCATCCATAATTCCCGTCTCTAAAACCTGTGTGCCTTTAGAATCTAGTTTGAGTCAAAATTATACAAGATTTGTATTCCAAAACCAAAAAACAGCATCTGCAATGACCGGGAAAAGCGTATAACAGAGGGTCAGTAAATTATTCACACCATTCAGAGCCACTCAGACAAATATTTCATCTGAGGATTTTGCAGAAAGCGCAGTAATAAGATTAAATTTATCATCTCCATGCTTGAAAGGAACAAAAAGCCTTTTTTACCTATTTGGAAGCTGTCTCACACTTGTTGGTAAAGCAAGGACGTTGTGTCTCCATTTAACACCTCTGCTCATCAATAAATAGAAATCGTGTCCAAAGAAATTTCTCTCCTGTCACTCTGTGAATCCAAGTAAAGGTTTTTTCCGTTGCAGCCAGAACAAGGACAATAAACAACTTTTTAATGAGGTCCACTGTTTTTGTCTTTGCTTTGCAAATCGACTTGGGTAATTTTGCCCCGAGGGCACCGCAGATGCTTCATATGGATCTAATGTGTGCATAGGTGCTTGAGTGTGCCGTGGATTTGATCAGTATACAATTTTTTTCCTCAGGTGATTTTACATCCTCTGAGACCACGCATGACTCCTGCGCAAGGCGGTGTTTGGGTGGCTGTTATCTGGATAATGGCCAGTTGTTTCTCCCTCCCACATGCAATCTACCAAAAACTTCTGACTTTCACCTACAGGTAAAATGACGGATAGTTAGGAGTACTGTTTAATGAGCTTTGCAACAAAGTCAGATTTCCTCCTCTGCTCCTGAAGAATCATGCATGACCTCATTGCTCGAATATAAACATTCGTTATTTGAATAAGGGAATTGGATGCCCGGGACTTTAAAGCAGGGGTATCAGAAGAATTCAATTCTCAATTTCGCAATTCAAGACTCTGAATTTCACTCTTGATTGGTTGCGATGCACTAATGCTTTTGAAAGCTACTTTGTGTTTGTCGCTCCATGTATTGTTTTCCCTCTGGTTGTAATATACCTGCTTTAACAGCGAAAGCGTAGATGGCAAGAATGAAAAAATTTCAATTGTCTCTCAAACCAGTGCACGATATTTCCGAAGCAACATCTTTTGTAATTGTTGTAATGTTATAACAGTGACACAGATGTGCAATTAAACCTATATTTATAAATACAAGTTGCATAATTATGTTCCTCATTCATTTGCATCAATTAACGAGACATTTTTCATTTGAATTTCAACCTATAAAACCTGAGGTTTATTTGTACATTGTGCCAAAAAGCCCACATTGGAGGCTGTGAAATCTTTTATTTGATTTCTCATTAGAAACATGTGTTTGGTTTAGAGAAAGACTTGTGTCTGAGATAGTCAGGTTAAGTCATTGTTCCTGCAAGACCAATTCACATCTTGGAGCTAATCAATACATCCAAACCTTCTCTAGCAAATGCAGACACTGGATCCTAGCTGCATGCAAAAAACAAGGACCTCTGGTCAGTTACTTCCCCTCTTCACAGCTGGAGCTCACACTGGGAGCATTCATTGTTTTCCCTAAACGCTGTATATGTAAGGTTGGCATGCAGGAGTCATTCATTTAATTATTTTTCCTCTCCTGTCTGGAACATTCTTTGTGCCTCTAAGTATGCAAAATACATCTGTGACGAATACATATCTCCTTTAAGGTTACACAAGTCTGAACTCATCTTCTGTGGACAGAGTCCTCATTCAGATGCCTCGTGGATCTGGGTGACGGCTCATATGTTTCAATAAACTCCAGAATGATTTTCTCATTGGGACTGATGATTTACTTTTTCACACACCAGAGACCTTGCCTGAACTGTCCACAGTAAAACCTCTCATTTTATTATGCTTCGCTGAATCAGTCTTGGTATTTAAACATTGTTTTTGGTTTAGAGCTACATCATTCCAAAGGGATATTCATATTCATCCTGAAAATGTTATTTCATGTTTTTCTTTTGCTAACCTTCAACTTTATTCATTTTGTGCCATTTTCATAAACTTTTCACCCTTATATCATTATTTACACATCTTAACAAATCTCACTTTAATGTGATGCCAGTAGACAGTGGGGTAGCAGAAATATAGCCATCATGGGTGTGCAATTTTTGAATACACGCCTAAAATATAGACACAGGGACTCACAGGGATAAGGGATGTTTATGGGGGTGTCAAAGACTCAGAGTTAAAAACAGGTTAGCAAAAGTTTTGGAGTTAAATAGTTTGCTTTTATAACATTTGTAATTTTATGTACTAAATACGAAGTGGTGTATACAAAGAAATGAGCTCTGACTTCATTCAGAGGAGGCATACTTTTACGAAACGTTTTCATCTTGTCTTCATCAATGTCTCAAGGCTTCCAGTTGGAAGGTTTTTCAAATGCTTTCTTATAAAATCTTGAGGTTTATAGAAGTACAATTTCTTAAAATACATGTGTTGCTGTCATTATCACGATTTTCTACTTATCTGTATTCCTTTCTAATCTTCCCTGTGATGACTTCATCAGCAAGGAAAAGGAGAGAAGCCTGTGTGTCCCAGACTTCCCAGAGCCATCAGATGTCTCCTGGCAATACATCGATCTCCTGACCTTCATACTGCTTTACGTGCTGCCGCTCCTAATCATCACCGCCTCCTACACCACAGTTGCCCGGCGGCTGTGGCGCCACAACGCCATCGGTGACACGACAACGGCTCAGCATGCCACTCAACGGAGGAAGCGCAGACGGACGTTGGCCATGCTGCTCCTGGTGGTCGGAGTGTTCGCTGTCTGCTGGTTTCCACTCAACTGCTACGTGGTGCTGCTCTCCAGCCAGGCCATCCACTCCTCCAACGCTCTTTACTTCTGCTTTCACTGGCTGGCCATGAGCTCCACCTGTTACAACCCTTTCATCTACTGCTGTTTGAATCCCAACTTCCGCCAGGAGCTGCGATTCCTCCTTGACAGGTGCGGCTGGAGACGGAGGGCGGCTGTCGGGTTGGAGCCGGAGCATCGTCCTGTAGCGGCTTGCACTCCCTGTCACAGACCCGCCTGGCCCGACAACCAGCAGTTATCTAGGCCACACCAGGCTCTGGGCCAGGGTCAGGGCTCATCACAGCAGAGCCACGCCTCATCGAGTCATTCCCACAATCTGAAAGACGCGCACGTGCTCTTCACTGCAAGGCAGGCGCTTACAGGGAAGACGGACATCCTATCAGTCGAGCCAATTGTAGCAGTGAGATGACTGGACGCAGCTCTGATGGGAGACATCGCTACGTAAGAAATCTGGGAATCTCAGAGGTTTGGCTGGGCCAACACAGGACGCTGATAGGGTTAAGAGGAAAGCACTTTTCTTCCGGCTTCACAGAAATGACCAGATAATTGTTCCATTTGAAGTTTGTGAAACGGCATTGCAGTGTTTCAACACTGCTTTTTACATTTTTAATTCCTCCGCCCTTTTATGGCGCGTTGCTAATCAAGAACCGCATCTCTAGGTGTTAGAAAACAAATCATTCTCACTTTGAAATACATTCAGCAGTGCTTTTGATTATTTCACACATCCTCAGCGGGTGCAGTGCTTCCAGCAGTGCAAGGTCAAATATCCCGTTTTCTTGTGAACTCAAAGTACCTTTCTCCCATCTTACAGGGAGTATAACACTTTATGATGCAAAAAAGGTTTTTGTCATATTATTTTCCTGTGAATAGTAATTAAATGACACAACAGACAGAAAACAACTTATTTGTGAAATATTTGGCATCAATAGTGATGGTCTGATGAAAAATAGCCTTTTTTTTACACAATCAACATAGTACTTATCCATTTCGAAGAATCTTTCTTTTTCAGTAAGGGGAAAATGGATTTTCCAGGATCTCGTCAGAAGAGAAAACACTTTTTTCCCTCCATTTTCCACACAAGAGCTCAGTGGGGATCTAAATGTGTTGAGAGTGAAAACATTTGCATATTTATTCACAGGCTGCTTCTTAACCACCCTGCTGCCGTATTTCTTTTCTTCTTGTCTTTCACTTGCTCAGCTAGAGGGCTTCTAGATTATACAAAGTGAAAAAGAACAGCGACAATACGGACAATACTGAATATTAAAGCAACTCAAGCTGGTGAGTGCATGCAGTACTTTCAACTACAGAACTATAATTTGAGACCTGGGATGTGAAAACTGTTGATTGACTTCCTCATTTATACATTTCTTTTGTTTTACCAATTTTTTATGTATCTTTTATGCAAATTTCCATGCAGGTACATACATACCTGTTTAAGTTGAAGAAGTTAGAGAGCTTAACTTGGTAGATGGGATAAAAGCTAGCTAGCAACCGATGTGTTAGCTACTGTATGTAATTGTGAATCATCACCAGTGTAACGCCTTCCTTGAGTTCTAGCAGAAGGATGTGAAGCAGAAACAAAGGATGAGACTAGAGTGAAGGACATCCAGCAGGTAATGCTTTTATCTTTTTTTGCGTCTGGCTTCAAACAACAAAACAACCCCAAGTATTTAAAGGTTTGTGGTGGAACTAAATTAAAGGTCAAACAGTAATAAAATTGAATGGGTAATCAGACCATCATTGGATTGCAACGTGTCAAGCTTCAACCTTTAGGGTACAATCAGAAAAATTGGGTCTCCAACGAAGGGGTCCCGAAATGGTAGGATGTCTAGGATTCGATGTTTAGATGTTTAGACAGTATATCCCCATGGAAATACAAAAAATTGCACATCAGGTACAGAGCTGGGTCCTTTGGTATATATGGGACAATAAAATACCAGTAAAGTTTGTTGTTTTTTGCTCTTCGGTACCACATGTAGTTGTGAGATGGAACACTTATGTTGTAAAATAAAGTGGCAGTCAATATGATATCTGCATCAAACCCACCGTGCAAAACACAGAAAATCCAGTCTAACTTTTATTTGTGTCTTATTCACACCTCATTTTTGTTTGGGGTATTTCTTGGCCTTGTCCCTCCAGCTGCAACAGATTTTGGTTTGTTTTTGTTTTCAAAAATGTATTTGTATTGACCAAAGTTTTTCTTTTTAACTCTATCTATAATGGCAAAACTGTGTTATCAAATTGCTGTTCTGGGGTATTCCAAAAAGTGGGTTTACCGGTTAAGCTGGTAACTTGGACTAAACGGTCATTTTGGGTTTTCTGTTCCCAAATGACTAACCCTGGTAAGTTAATATGAGAACATATGATGTGAACATAGCCTGGTAAGAGGTATGTTTTGTTCAGGCTACGCCCAACTAATCTACAGGGTAATAATTTGAAAGAAGGTCACCATGAGCATGAGTAAATCTGTCAGAATCACTTTAGTTAAAATAATACATGATAAAATAAATGAACAATATCATTGTTATAACTATTAAAGGAACTTAAGGCAAGATTTGTGAGAAACTATACATGCATTTCCAGTATATTTAATGCTAATGGGTCCTAAAGTATTAAAACCCAAATAACAAGGCCATCTGTGTATCTGTCTGTTGTCTTGGGTTTAGCAACCTCCACATCAGGCCTTTCCCATTTGTTAGACCTCCTTTCTGGAATTCCCCCCCGGCCTGGAAACCAAAACTGTGAATTTCTGTTTATCAGCCACCAGGTGCTCCAGGGCAGCTTCAGGTCCAAGAATGTCTATTACAAAGTATAGAACAAGTCAGAAGTGCAAAGTCTTAGTAATGTGTACAGTGTTGCTCATGTCGATTGTTGTTATAACTGTATCATTACACTGCAGCTCCTTGTTTGTTGGATTGTTAGTTCATCTCGGTTGTTATGGTAATGCATCCTCTAAAGAAATCGTAATATGAACCAGCAGTCAGACCGTGTAACAACTGATAACAAGAATTGGTTTTTACTGAGTCAGGTCAACAAGTGACCCTTCATTTTCTATCCCAAGCTGTTTACAGTAATATTATGACGCACATGGACATACAGAAAATATGTTGAGTGTTAAATGTTTGTTAGGAAACTTAATGTTTACAGTTTTTACAATTTTGACAACAGGACTTAGGATTTCAAAACACTACACACAATTAGCACAACCAAACCCACACTATGCATAACACTTCAGATCTACACATTTATAACAACTACACTATGTAACCATATGAAAGGCATTTCATCAGGCCTAATTGTGTTTGAACCAGTTAAATACCGCTGCTTAACTTTTAGCAGTTCTACCTCTCAGTGATTAGATTATTATTAAGTGGAAGAACACAAAGTGCAAATAAACAACATGTGATCAGTTTTCCAGACAACTGAAAATATGATTAATTATAATATATAACCAAAATCAGTCACCGTAGACGATAGCAGTACAGGTTAAAAAGATTGCAAAGTGAGGGAAGAAAACAAGAAATGTGGATAAATTAAATATTACACATCTCTTTGCGTAACTGGATCTGGCTAACTGGATGAGGAATCCATCTTTGCACAGCTGTGGATTCCCCTCCTCACCCTCACTCTTCTTCCCCTGAATTCTTCCATTTTTGGAAGAAAGCAGGCGAACTCACCTGTTGCATTTTTTAGCGCTAAAACCTGATCGGTGTGTCTACAGTAAAGCAGTCACATGTCTGCACACCTGATGTGTGTGTTTAAGCAACTGGTTTATGAGTCTGGTGATTTGTTAGTCAGTGCTGGAAACTGAAAGGAAGTGACATCACAACTTCATGACATCATACTTCTGTGTCTAATCTACAAAAGTGTGTTTAGTGTTTCACAAATCACTGTGTGTTTTTATGCTAAAAGTGTGAAGCTGACTTGTTATAGTGGTGAAAATCTAGTAAAATGCTTTATGTCTTGAATGTAAGATGTTACTAAAATGCTTTTGCTTTTAGTGTTTATGCAATTGTAAAAAAAAACTGTAAGAAGGTAAAACCAACAAATTGTGTGTACATTATGCATGATGATTGATTTTTCTTCCTGTGAGTGTAATGCTTACTGTTTGCTTTGCATTTGTTTGATGGAGAAGAAAATAAACAATCTGATCAAATAAATTATTGCGACTTTGTCTCTGTTTAATAAAGTCTTGTTGTTTAATGTATATGAAATGCAATTGCATGATAAAAGGGAATAAGTTATTCCACTACTTTGTAACATTGTCAATGTTATTTTATATTTTTGAGTGGCTGTGGTGCAGTTTTTTACAATGAATACTTTTATGTTTTTGCCACCATGAAAGTTTTTTTTCTTTTTTAGGATATTTATAATTTATTTTGCAAGCATTTATTGGAGCGTGTATCTGTAACTTTATCTTTCTGTTAAGTAACAACTAAATGCATCAGGTTAAAGCTAATCACTTAAGGCCAAAGCTAGCGTCACTCCCTAAGCATTGCATGCAAATTGGGCTGGTTTGCATGAAATAAATGCATTTCACATAATTCATGTAAATATGATATGTAAGTAATAGAAAGATTAGCAACTAGCTTGGTTTAGTTTTATGGTTTTCATTCACAGTTCAACAGGAAGCAGAACTACTGTAATACTCCATGGGCCACTGATGACGTTTTCATAACAACTAGAAGACAAAATGGATCATAAATAACTGGAAGCACTCAAACATGATTCCAAAACACATGGAGAGTGTTCCATGTTGTGACAGTGACAGGTTTGGCGCGCCTAGTGTCGAAAAATTTCATGGTATCTGGTGAACAGTAAAATGTAAAATATTTCTCAGCAGTTAACCCCAAACATGACCAGACTGCATAATTCTATTTTATTTTCAATAGTTTTATTACACTGAAAAGAAATGTGTCTGTGTGGTGTCACATGCCTCCACAAATGATGGACTAACTGTATGTGATACTTTTAGCAAAGAGCTATTATAAAGTGTTTGTCAAAATGTGACATGCTTTGAAGCATCCATTGTTATCTGTGGAGAGTTCATTTGTTTCCCTCTTAAGCTCAAGCTTTTTTGGTTTGATGCCGAAGAAATATCGTCTTTCAGTATAAGTACATCTGCTAATGGAATCTGGAAAGGTGCACTGACTACTCTGACTGATAAAAGCCTCATGAACAATCAAAGTGGAGAGGGTCCATTTGCCTCCACACCAAAAGCATGCTGAGCATTTTAATATTTTTTTTCATGTGGTGTGATTCAGAAATGCAGACCTGACAGTATAAATCAGTGGGGAGGCAGTACTATTGCCTGTTAGCTTTAGAGTGGATTTGGTGGGTTGGGGTTTGCAGGTGGGAAATAGTTTCTCCATTAGTTTTTGAGAAATGGTGATAACAATATTAAAAACATTCTTTCTGCATGAAAATTGTAACTTGTGTCTTTATTTTGGTGTTTTATGGAACCGGGAATCGCGTGCCAACTCCACAACAAATCTTCACCACTGATTTAACATTACCCTGCTAGCTGTGGGCTTGGCATGTAATTGTTAACACGTAATTAAGTGTTGTGTTGAAATAAACTAGTGGTTATTTAGGTTAATTTAGATTCAGTTTTTGCTGCATGACTTAAAGATCATTTGAGCCTTTTGACGATTCCTAGAACCCACCTGTGTTTCCTTCTTTAAAGATAGGCTTGATTACTGCTGAAACTTCCCAGTTTGCGACCATGTTCATCCTCTCAGTGATAACTCTGGGTTTTCTTCACCACTCTACTGGAGCAGGACTGTTCCTTCCCCCCACTACTGTTCACACCTGTCTGCCCTCTAGCGCTCCCTGCTCTTCATCTCTGGAACCACCAGGATCCCTCTCACCTCATCTATGTCTCCGCAACTCTCAAAGGAAGAGGATTTTTGTAATTACAGTTTTTTGCAATTGCTTGAACACAGGTTTTGAAAACAGGGCTTGGAATTTCAAAACACTACAAACAATTAGCACAACCACACACACAATATGGAAAACACTTCAGATCCTAAATGAAACACTATTGTAAAAACTATGTACACATTTAGAGAAACCATACTATGTTACCATATGAAACATACACATTTCATAAGGAACACTGCTCAACTCAAAACACTTTTGGCAGTTCTACCTCTGGTATCTCAATCTGAATTGTACCTTTGGCAATTCTACCTCTGGACCTCTGAGTAAATAGATGACTGTAAGTGAAGTACACAGAGAAAGTGCAAATCTACAACATAGTGAATTCAAACACATCACAAGATCAATGCTGCAGTCTGACGTGATCAACTAGTGTTGCTCGAATCTCATTAAACAAATTTGGTCCTCTTCTTCTTTGAGGGTGTTCTCAGGTCTTCCTCTGCCTCTTACTCCTGCTCGTCCTCCACGGATACCCCCTCTCATCCTCACTCATCTTCCTCTGGCTGCTTCCATTTTGGTGGAAAGCAGGTGAACTAACGTGTTGCATTTTTATCGTGCTTAAACCTGATTGGTGTGTCTACAATAGAGCAATCATGTGTTTTCACACCTGATGTGGGTGTTTAACCAAATGGTTCATGGGTGTGGTGATTAGTCCATCAGTGCTTTGGAATTCCAAGGAAGTGACCTTATGATATACGACTGTGTTTAATGTATACAAGTGTGTTTAGTGTTTTGCAAATTACTGTGT
>JAVQJG010103965.1:0-39058 GCA_036024015.1 Craterocephalus amniculus | reverse complement strand
CCCCCCGCCCCCCCCCCCCCCCCCCGGCACACTGCGTTATCATGTGGGTAATTCAAGTTGCATCGGTTGACACAGGATGTTCAGCTGTAGAGTGAAGTGTCAGAGAAAAAGAGTCAAGCAGCGCTGATAGAACATGATATCTCCTACGCTGGAGGATCTCTGACAGTGTACTGTGATATCCACCACAAAATGGAGCATTGTTTTATTTATTCAGAGTGTAATAGACATGCTAATTAGCTATCCTTTCCTGTTCTCAGTGTCAGTATGCCTAGTCTTACACCACAGTGAATGTGGCAACGTATCGCTGAGTAAATGGAAAGTCACAAAAGGCATTTCCTGCTGTAACCTCCCTGGCATTTGTAGGCTGGCACTCAAGATATCCATGTTACTTACAGATCTTGTTCCACAGAGCTTTAAAGATCTGCCATTCAGTTTGACAGCATTTCCTCACAAATACAGCTGAATGTTTACTGCTTCTTAGATTGTATTTAGCCTCCAATATCAGAAAATGCTAGCTAGCGATGAAGAAATTGTGTATGATAACTGAAATATGCAGTTCTACCTATTATCAGACAAGGCCACTGACCTGCTGCTGGCCTGCTCGGTAAAGGTATAAGTAAACATAATTAGGCTGCATTTGTCTGTCCCTACTTCCCTGGGTTCGTTTATTTGCTTACTTTAGTTGTCTTGTGCCGGGGAGTTGCCAGATTGTCTTATGGCCCCTGTGCTTCGGGAGTGACGAAGCACAGTGGTGTGTGTAATTAGCAGGCAAGTGTGCACAGCTCCCCACAGTGTTCTGACCTCGTGCTGCAGGAACAACTGCCACACAGCCGCCACAAGCCTATCTCCCTCCTTCATCCTA
The DNA here is from genome assembly GCA_036024015.1 of Craterocephalus amniculus. Taxonomy (NCBI): domain Eukaryota; kingdom Metazoa; phylum Chordata; class Actinopteri; order Atheriniformes; family Atherinidae; genus Craterocephalus; species Craterocephalus amniculus. The sequence continues at coordinate 38,196 of JAVQJG010103965.1, read as the reverse complement.
CCCTTCCCATGCAGCAAAGCCCGCAGCTTGCAACAGAGACTAACAATATCTATCCATCCCCTGTAGTCTGCTTCCCCTCATGTCATCGTGCACCTGAATTGGACCTACAGGCTCACAACAAAGTCCATTAGATAGAAGCGCAGCATCTAAACGAGGCTCCGGTGTGGAAGGTCGGAGGAAATAAAAAAGCCTTTCCCCCTTAAGGGATCATTAGATGTTTCCCTCTTCAGAGATGAAGCTTTTTCTTACTTTAAATGAAACAACATGGCGGTGGTCAGCTGAGAATGTGCAGCTGACTGTCCGATTTTGTTCTGTTTTTGTCACAAACTTCAGCTTCTAGAAATTGTCGTAAAAGTTTTAGAAAATGCAAATTATTTTCCTGTTTTTGATTTTGACAGTTTTTTTTATTAATTTTGACAGTTGCTTTATGGTACTTATCTTTAAAGAAAAAAAAGAAAAAAGGGAGAACATATGCTATAGTTCTTCAAAGATTTTGGATAATAATTTTTAAAAAGATATAATTCAAAAGATAAGTTGTTTGCGCGCTAATATGTGATTCTTGAAATTACACTTTAAACAAGTTACAACATGAAGCATGTATAATGTTTCAAGAAGGTAAAGCTATTTGAGTTTTTAAAGAAAAAGTGGCAATAACATAAACATAGTGTCAGAAAATTTCTGTTAGTAACTTTGGTTGCAGAAAGTGATGAATCGTGTTTTGACTTTCATAGAAAAATCTTGCCTTCACTCATGTTATTTGAAAAATATATATTTTTGTTTTGTTTAAGCCCCATTGACATGCATTTCCCAACATGTAGGACAGTATTTATTGTTTTATCTTACATGAAAATAATAGCATAAGCGTAGCACTTTGTTAGTATATGATAAAATCAAACCAGTACAATTTATGATGAAAGAAGCCCTCTGCCTCGCACACTTCCTACACCCTTTTTACACAAATACCAAATGCATAGTAAAGAATTTTATTCCAAGCCAGGCACCATAACAGGATTACCAGGTTTATAGTGACAAACCATGGATATAAACCTTATAGTGACTACAGCGCAGTAAAAACTGTCAGAGCAATGCAATTGCACACAATAAACAATAAATTAAAGCTAAAGACAATAAGAGTTTTTTTCCTGGAAAAGGGAAATTTATATCAGATATAGAATGCAGATTTCATCATACTTTTGAAATTCTGTGCAAATAAAAAAACAATTTCTGATTCAAAATAATGTGTAATTTGAAGTAATAAGTTAGTTCAACCTGAGATATGTAAACAGAAGCAAAGTTTATTCCCTTAAAGTTATGATTTTCAGACTTTCTTTTACTAGTCATAATTTGTGTGATTTTAAACTTGTATACAGAATACCTACAGTATGCCACGTCCCTTAAGTGATGGCTCACTTTTTTTCACTCAAGCTATTTATGCTTTTCCTTTTTGCAATTCTTGTCAGTGACGGTGCAGTCATCTGAGTAATGTACAAACTCAACTTTTAGCACAACGTGATAAGTCATGACTCATTCCAGTCAAAATGCTTTGTTGACTGACATGATCAAAGTTTTTCCCATCAGAAAAACAATTGCCACAGCAGTTCTTTCACTTGACTGTTAAACAGGACGAGCAGGAGCAGCTATTATTCAGTAACTGGTAAAGAAGTGACTTGTTTGCTGTGGGAGCTTCTGGGTGACATGAATTTCTGATAAGGACATGTGCCACCTTAAACTAACTCATCGTCTGACAGACTCTGTACAGTTGTATTATTTAGTTTGAATTATGGCTGTTCCCTGTTAGCTCTTTTGTAAACCAATGGCCTGGTGTCCGCAATCATCATAAGGAAGGGATGCTTCCATTTTACAACAGCACTGAAACATTAATAATTGTAATACTTAAAATGATAAAAACTCTTCAGGAGTGAAATTAAATTTTAGACACAAACACGAATACTTTTAAAGACTGCCAGGAAGACACCTATGGCACATTAAAATTGTGTTTCCTCCGCCGTAATTAGTTTGTTTTGACTCCTGTATTAGTAACCAGATTGAAGTATCGGATGGATTTGAAAGTCATCATACACGTCAGAAATTATTACGCTGACGAGTAGATTTGATTGTTCCAATCTGTGCACATTTGGTCAGTCCATATATCATAATAAAAGCTCTGTATGGGCTCCACCAGTAAATGCTATTTATGTATCTTGTGTTCTATGTATTTTCCATTTCCCATGCAAGACATTTAGATCTCTGTTTGCAACATAGAATTAGAAAATAATGACCGGGATGAATAGAGTTTGTACCAGCTTAAATGAAAGAAGAAGACAATAAGGACTCACTGTATGAGGTATAGGTTATTAACCGAAGATTCATGATTAGGCAGAGGAGTTGTCAGTTTTACATCATACCAGATTGTCTTAATATATACTTGAATATCTTCTTTCTTATTTTCTTTCTTATAATTTCAGATGCAAACTGTAACCCTTACACTACATCTCTGATCAGCACTGAACATTATTTCTCAAGCTGATTCTGATTCTATATGTGTGTAAGTTTACAGTCTGATCCTGGGTCATTTTCATTGGAGAGATAAGGTCTCAAAATGTGTAAATCAAAACTTTGCGGAGATTAAATCTGAAATAGTTTTCGCCTCTGTTGTCCTTAACTAAAACCACAGTTCTTTTAATAACTGAGCAGGGAATTTGGATTCCTTTGTGTCAGATTGTCCCTGCAGAGTGGTTTGGTTGTTACTTTAAATAAAGAACTGGGCTCTTATGAGACGGCTGCCCTGTAACTGACAGTGTCTGCAGGCTGAGAGAGCATATTAACAGATAGAATTTTATAATTATTTTCATTATTCATGCAACTTAAGGAGAAGCTGTTACTGTATGGCTTTCATTACCTTATAGGTCGCTGTTACCTTTCAAGGCATCGTTTTACACCAGTATTACCATGACTTCTGTTTTCTGAATGGCAGTGTTTAAGATGAGCCTTGCAGGGAATGGGCAATGAATTAGTCACGTCTCTGGTAGCAAGACTTAATGTGATAAGAGTAGGTAATCATCCACTGCAGATATATAATTCACTATTAATGGCCTATCTGACTCTAAATTTAACCATGACAAATTATTGCATTTCTGAGTCATTTTACAGGCTGCTCACACTCTCCATCTTTCTTATTTACCCCCCAACTTATTTCAAAGAGTTGGTGCCACTGGCCCAAATATGTCACACCTAACAAGGCTTGCAGCAAATTTAGCCTGTCAATATGTGTCAGGCCTCATTCATCAGCTATCACTCCTCGTGTGAGATATCCTTCTGCTTTCACATCTCAGCACCGAGAGGCTTGACTTTGCCCGAGCAAGCGCAGTTCAATCCCAACCCGAGGTTTTCAGATTCAAGGTTTAAAAGCAGTGACAACCGCGTGTCCTTGCTAAACTCGCAGCGTAACAAGCCGATTTTGAATTTTCCTGCTCTTTTAACCGAGTGGTTGAAAACCTTACACTTGCATGTGGCTGTCTGCGGAGTATCATCATACTGACATCCAGTAACAAATGTTTGGTTGGTTTTTTTTTTTCGGTTTAACCAATTTTCAACCCATTATTCTCATTCTGAGATGTATTGTGTATTTATTTTTCATTCCCAGGGTCTGAAAGGTGACCCAGGGCCTGTAGGTCCATTGGGTCCAAAAGGAACCAAAGTGAGTGAGTTTTCCCACAGATGAGGCTGGACACGATGACTGTGTTTGCTTTGGTTTTGCTTCAAGATAATGTGTGTACCCATCACTTTAACCGCTGTAGTTGCTCCTCTATGTATCGCAAGCTACACGCTACATTGTTTTAGTCACTATAATTTGATGGTAACATTGAGTAGCTTTTAACCCGACTGAGTGCATATATTCTGCTCACTGCATTTGTGCATTTGTGGATTCATGATATGTGTTTATTATGAACATTCTCTACAAATCCCTTATTTTCCCTTTCCAAGCCTACAGCGAAATGGAAATGGCGCTCTGTTTCCCCCCGGTTTGGTGACTGCTTATAGGTGCATGATTCGGAATAAGTTTGACATTTTGTTTTAACTGTAAAAAAAGAAAAAGAAAAGCCAGTAGTTACACAGGTATAGTAATAGTGAGTGGTTTCATGAGCCTGGGGCTTGGGACAAACTGCAAGAGGAGCAGTGAAGACTGATGCAAAGCTATGTTCACGAGATTAACTCTCGCACCAGTACAGAAAATATTTGTCTTTTTGAGATTTTCCTTTCCCTTTCATCCCACTGCGGAAGTCTTTTCCATGAATGAAAAGGAACGCTTTCCCTGTAATTAGTTGCCACACCTGCTGCTTTTTTTTTTTTTTTTCATTTTTGAGATGGTGTTGTCTTTCACCACGTAATTGTAGGTGCAATGCACTGTCTGCCAGCCTTGAAGTTATAATGAGGTCTGTGTGTTTCTGTGAAGACAACAGAGAATCACAGGCTATTTCATCCTATTTTCTGGATAGAAGGGTGGGGGGTGGGCAGGGGTGTGTGTGTGTGTGTAGAGAGAACGCTTGTTTGTATTGAAACTGACAGAGGGAGGCAGATTTGGAAGCATAAAATAATGAGTCTTCTCAATATCCCGCAGCAGGCATATTTCAGCTGTGACATTCATTTAGACAACAAAATGGATATGAACTACAAGCAGATTTGTTTTTCAAACCACATCTGAGGAAAAGGACATAGCCATTTATGATGTTCTAATACTCAGCACAGTACTTTAAAAAGTCCTCCGTGGACTATGTTGGCATCAAAAGACATCTGTTTCTTTCCTTATTTGACTTTCTGTGACTGCCTGAATGTTTCCGCCACCAAACAATGTTACCATACCTGCTAATGCTGCAGAGCTTTCACATGATTTAGTACAGCCGTGTTTATTTTAAGGTTGGTCATTTTCAATAGTTCGAAACCACCTGCCAGTTGTCTGACACGCTTCATTTGGTGACGTACTGTAAATATCAGTTAATGGTCTTTTATGAGCATGTATTGAAATATTAATGCTTTGCATAATCAATCTTATAATACATGACCTTCGGGTTTTGTCACAAACATGATGGATGAGTTTTTTTGGGTAGACGTCTAACAGTCAAAAAAAAGTACTTTATAGCTTTTGCTGTGCGCGCTAATGATGTTATAAACTGAAGTTATTATCTCCCTTCACAGGGTGATGTTGGTCTGCCTGGAACCCCAGGGCTGCCTGTAAGTTCAAACCCTTTCATTTACATCTCATTATGCCGCCTGAATACAGCGTGTAAGGTCCTTTAACAGGAGCCGAAGTGATGAAATGTGCCCGCGAGGGCGAGACCTGAAACAGCTAGGATGAGCTTTGTAAATATCACAGCCTTTCGGTGGAGCGGGTGCTATATACAGAGTTAAAACATCTGGCCCACACTGATGGAAAGCGAGGCACTCAGGTGAGCAGTCTCTGTGACACATTACCATCGCCTGGGAAGGGGTCAAACACGGAGCAGATAGAAAAAGGCTCTCTGGGCATTCCTGCTCTGGCCAAAGAGGATTGGGATGAGCAGCCAGGCAGAGAGGAGTGAAGCTCCAAGCCTCGAGATGGGGGTAAAGGGTGACAGGTAGTCACCGACCGTATCCTACATGGGCGAGACATGCACTTACTGCGCCAGTGCCTGCCCCTGCTGACTTCTTGTGGGTGAACTAAACCTACTCCTTATTGTTTTTTTTCCCCGCTTGTTGTCTGGTCATGTGAAATCTAGCTGAATGAAAACAGACTGTAACCTCGAAACAAAACAATTCCACACGCTGACAATACACATGTCAGCAGACAGCAGATATATACTTTAACATAAGCTTGCATAGCCACCTCTGTACACATATAATGAATGTGTGGGCACAGATGCATACGAGCAAACTTCCAATGCATTGTGGCTGGGGATTTGAAGACTGCCGCAGATTAAAGGTATACTGTGGGTGGGTAGCTAATTATGTGCACATCATGAAGGGATCAGCCTGCAAGTTTAAATCAGTACTGCAGGGATGCAAAAAAGAAACAGAGTCCAACTGCTACTGGCTTGCCCTTTTTATGTCACCAAAGTGCTTACTATACCCACAGACCTCTGCCACCATTCATTATCTCCTCTCAAATGCTAATTTTACATAACAAGCAAAGTTACAAGCCTTCCTTGACAAGCACACATGATTTCAGCAAACTTTTTTCACGTCTACTCTGTAAATTGGCTCGCAAGCGTGAGCTGAAAATGTTGGGAGTAAGTTTTTTAAGTAGTGCTGATGAGCTGTTTGTGGGTTTTGTTTTGTATTGCTTGTTACCCGAGGTCAAGACTCCACAGTAGCAGTCCAGCTGAAGAGCATTGTACCGCTGCACATGAATAATTGATTAATTAGCTAAACAAGCGCAGTCAGTCTGAGGCATTTTTTATTTAGGGTGTCACGGGTCAGAGCCGTGTCCTTCTTTATATACGTAGATCTGCAAAATTCTCGCCATTGTCACTAACTTTTTAAACTTTGTGGTAAATTTAACCCTGCATGAGGTATTTGGCTAACAAGAAGTGTCCGTTCCCTCAGCTGTCCTCCCCAGAAAAATGCACTGTCTTTGAGTTTTGGATGCCAGCTGAAAGAGGTCGCCTATTATTTGTCTTGAATTTGAAAACTGAGACGTTGAATGTGGCCTTGTGTTTACCCTAGGGCCCGGAGGGTGGACGACTCTGTCTGCTCTCACAGTAGCCAGCAGGGTGTCTGGAGAGTTGTAAGAGTCAGATTATAAGGTCAACGTGCTCAAGGATAATTACCTCATGAAAATTGTGTTGCTCGCCAATAACCGTTGTGAATCATGCATGCCATGTTTTTTATACCGTCTGAAGCAGTTTAATTATTCATTTGTTTATTATTTGAATTCTAGGCCAAGAATGAATGTCTCAAAGGAGATCAGGTACTTAATATTTAGTACATTTCGTTCTTATCAGGCACTTAAGTATATTTTTGAGACTGCCATTTTGTGTTCTTGTAAACAAAAATCTTCATTTGCCTTTTCCAGGGCCCCCAAGGTGACAAAGGAGATAAGGTAACAAATCAATCTTCACATTTAATCCTAGAATCTAAACATTCTCTTGCTCTTTTTTGAACCATGAGCATGCGGCTTGTTCCCTCTCTCAATCAGGTTCGAGCATATTTTTTTGCACATTAACTTCAACTCAGCATACACTTTGATTAACTTGCTAATAGTTTCTTGTCGAGATACTTTGTGGAGTAATGGAAGGAAGCTCTGATCAAGTGAGGCTGCAAATTGCCTATTATCCTAAAGGATATTGGAGAAGTCACCTAGAAGATATTCACATCTTCAAATTGAGACTACTCCCTCCTATACATCCATGCGTTTTTAACTAAGCTAATACTTTGTCTCTCAGAAGTTCATATTAGCTTTGTGCCTACTGATGTGCTGAGAAACATGTGGAACGTCTGTCTGCATCAGTTTTCAAACCCAGTTCACCGTGATTCGCGTCCTTTCCCCAGGGAGGCGCCGGACTGCCGGGTCAGCCGGGCGAATCAGGCAAAGAGGGCAAAAGGGTGAGTAAACATAGACATTTAACTATTTTTGTGGCCTGGTGTGCGGGTTCACTGGGAAGAAGCCTTGGCCTGGAGGAACAGCAGCTTAGTGGCTGTTGTTGTTTCACATGATCCTTTGTGGCAATGGGCCTTAAAAAAAGGGAGAGCCACAGAGGGTGTGCTGTGTGACAATTAATGAATGGGATGCGTGGTCAAAGGGTCACATACACATGCACAGTATGACTGGCAGCACACATGGTTACGTCCCACTGGGTGACTGTGGTGGGATGTATTAAGTTTCTAAAAGCTTGGTTTGAAATGGACACAATGTCAGTAACTCCCGACTCAACTGATACGTCACACCGTATTTATTCATTCGTCACCTCTGAAAGTAACAACTGTATTCAGTCATACGAGTGTCAGGATTTGTTATGTGATGTGTTCGTTTAAAAGTTTGGTAGAGTATTCTTTTACAAGGGATTCTCTTTAAAACTCGGGCCGTGTGGAAACACGTGGAAAAAGATGTGGGAAATTCCATTTGATCGCACATAATCTAGAGGATTTTAATTCATTCATTGTGATCTGACGGTAGTAGAGTAAACACGGAGTTGTGGTGTTCTGAAAATATCCCCAGAGCAAGGATTTTTCTGACATTTGTAACAGCTGAAATGTTTCGCTGAAGGACGGGCGGACAGTGTCCTTCTGAGAATTGCTTAATTGACTTGCCTGTGATCAAAAGTGAGCCCTCCATGCTAGTTTTCTTTTGTGTGTGTGTTTATCTTACAGAGAAAGGTCATAAAGCGCAGAGCGAGAAAAAAAAGAAAAGAAAAAGCTCCACTGCTGCAAAATATAAAATATACAACAGGCTGAACTGTAAGTAGGTCAGGCAAATGTTTTTTCTAGATTAAGCTAAAGGCAAGATGATGCAGCTGTCTCAAGACATGTGGACACGTGTTTGTCAAGAATTCCATGCTTTTCTTTGTATTTACAGACTTCTTCTAATAGCATGAACAATTTATGGCCTGTCATCAGCTCAGTTTTTTTTCTTTTTTTGGTTGTGTTTTTTCTCAATGGGTCATTTCCCTGAATGAATGAAGTTACAAAATCTATTATGACGAAAGTATTCACAGTCAACAAAGGAGAGCGCGGAGACTCGCTGCTGTTGTATCTCTACCTCATTAGTAGTGTTGTTATTTTAAACCTAACCTAGCTAAAGAAGAGGCTGGGCGTCACAGAGACTGAGCGTCAGAGTCTTCAATTACGGTGCACACCTTTTTTGCTGAAATACGTTTTTATGATCAATTTATCATTCATAATTGATCTATTTGATGTTGCTGCTTGCTTTCTCACTGTATATCCCCATGATATTTTCTTTGCTTTTGTTATTTCTTTGAAGATTTCAAAGGTAAAACAGCCACAGGGCATTTAACTCGCACTTCCAGACTTTGTGCTGTTGTTGCTGCTGAAGACACAGTCCTGATCTATTAATACCCCATCTTTGATGGCTGGCTGACTTCATGTTGACTGTTAATGTGCTAAGGTTTCTGCTTATTCTTAGCTCTAAAAGTCACATGGAGTCCAAGTTGTTGACCAGTGGTGTGTTTCTGCAGACTGACGAGCTATTTTCGGAAGGCGGACATGTATCATTATCAGGAGCTAGCTATAGTGGCCAGCTGATACAGCATGAGACTCTCACCCAATTAGCAATTCTTGACCGTGTCTGCAACTTATTGGTTTTACGAAGCGCCATAGCTGCTACATTGCTGCTATACAAATGATGTAGAGTATCTTGATGCAAACGGACCCCTCCACATCCTTCATAGAATCGCCAGGAGTGGAAAGCTTTCACAAAGCCTTAGATTCAAGCTAGACCATCTCTCAAACTGTCCACATCAATTTATTGTTCAGGAGAATGCAACCACTCTGAGCCATCTAGATTTACTTCAAGGAGATGTGGAGGACAATGTAGTAGGGAGAAGAGGAATGATGCCATTTGCAAGGATCCTTCACTGGGGCTTAAAGCAACATATGCAAGAGAGAATATCAAGGGCAGTTACCCAACCCCTTCCGTGACCCTTTGTCTAACATTCACAGAATCTTTATCTTATCTTATTACCTTGAAGGATGACTAGTTAAGCTTGTCAGGGTGACAACCATGAGGAGGAATTTATGGCAGTGTATTCCCACGGTGCACATTCCCATTAATGACAATGTGAAATTCTTGGTTCTGTTTAATATGGATGAGAGCGGCACAGAATGGTAGGCGAGGAGTAGGACTTTGGGATTCAGGGGCACGTTACAGCCAATCAGTGACGAAGATTGGGAGTACCAATAAAGATGATGTGTGTCACCCCCCCCTTGCTGACTATGTTGTGCTAAAATATTCATCATATCCAGTAATGATGTGCTTGGCTCTGTGTTGTCATTTTTGGGCTTGCTTGTATCCCATAACAGTGCAGGTGAAAGACATGCATGCTCACGTTTTCTTTAGGCATATGGACACCAAGTATTATGTTTGATAAAGCAGCATGCAAGATAGAGAGCTTCTTGCCTGACAGCAAATATGAGCATGATAAAAAATAGGAATGAATACAAACATGATTTGGATTTGGTACCAGGGAACATTACAAAAGTGACAAATTACATGATTTTGTTTTCCTCATGTAGAGCTGAAACCTACACAGGGCATACTGCCTCGTTACCTCAGAACGCATGCCACAGCAGGCTATGCTAATTCATGTTGTGCCAAGCCTTTCCAGCACAACCAGCTTTAAGAGTTGGCATAGGGTCATGCTTGGGTTCAGTGCAAAACATGGATTCATCCCTGCGAACGACAGCAGGTTCCTGTGGATAAATAATCACCTAAGAAATCTTGTGTGTCTTGTGTTACGTACCAACACATTCAGCTTTATTTGTTAGATAAAACGAGACCCGTGGTGTGAATATGGAAACTGCAGTGTTGCTTTGCATGGTGGCATAATGGCACAGATTGAGATAAATAGAATAATTACACAAGAATTCAAAATAGATATTATTGCCAAATAGATGGTCTCTGCTGATAAATAATGCACTCTTTTCTGTTCTGCATTTTGCACAACATAACCAATGTAAATGCAAAGCATTTGAAATCCTCTTTAATGAGCACAGGGCCTCCTCTGTCAAGGCTTTCTGGTCTTGGACAATGCACACAGTTGACTGATGTGATGCACAGTGCACTTATTAGACATAGCTGTGCCAGTGCAGAGATAACGAAAGCCCAGAGAGAAAGAGAACTTTGCTACTGCTCTGTCTACAGATGAATTATGTAATGGAGATATTTTGAATGGATTATTCACTCATTAATGTATTTGTATGTAGTTACCTGGTTACTTCTGTGGATATTTTTATTCTTAAGCATGTGGAGTTTGTCTGGTTGGTAGTGGGTGGGGTGGTGCTGGGTAATAATTAACATGGAGTTGTCTTTAGTGGATGTGATGTGAGGAGATGGTGTGCTCCTTTTGTAAAGAAACTCTTTGCTGCAAAGAAACTCTGCATCAGAAATTTCATCAAGTAAAAGGTGACATTCCCGACTTACTGCTTTCCATTTGACTTCAGTATCTGTTTTCTTGTTGAGATATTTGCCTGCACAACTCAGCTGGGATGTGGTGAGATTTCAGGCCTCATATGTCAAGGAGACCATAATGAACAAAGGTTCAAATAAGGGTGAAAATGATATTTGTAGAATGTCAGAAGGGAAAAGCCATTAAATTAATTTTAGATGAGGGAGGAACTTTTTTTTAACCAAATATGCTAAATGAATGATACTGAATAAAGAATCCAACCAGATTATTGATGGCTATTCGAAGAATAATACAGAGTGAAGCTGTGGAATATGAAAAGACTTTGATTTTACTAACAGGTAATTCATCCTGTGTTGAATCTGTTCTCTGTCTTCCTGCATTACAAACCACTGCCGTCACTAATTACAATGTCCAACAGATTAATTACTCAGTTCCAAGTCACTGTGCTTTCACATCAATTGTTCCCTTTGAACGTTTTCCTAATTGAATGTGAGGTTAATTTTTTGCCAATTTATTTTTTTTTTCACAGAAATATGTTGTCAATGTAGTTTTTATATAACCGGTGCATGGAATTTCTCTGAAAGTGGATTTAAAGTATTTGTATCCTGTGACAGCAGCATGGGTCACCATATTACTGTACCTGTTATTTCACCCCAAGCACATTTCAGTGAAGTCGCGAGACCATTCAGACATGCGATCTTTCTGCCGGAAGTAAAATGAAACTGGATAGCAAACACTGGTGTAAACATCATGTCCACAAAGTTGTCGGTTCAGAAGGACTATTTTTAGGAAAAATACTCGGTGCTTAAAGAGTAATGGCTACTTGGAAAATAATGATAGTTTTTCTCTCAAAACTCCAGGTGCTGTCGTATCACATTTGTCTCCTGTCATCACTTCAATAATATTTGATGGCGAGGACCTAAATCAATTCACTTCGGTAATGGTAGTTTAGAAACATTTTGAGTTCTTCTTTTGTGTCAGAAAAATCTCAGGACGTAAGTAACAGCAACAACAGCTGCGGGGCTCTTTAAAGTGGCACGGATATTATCTGTCAAAACACCACAAAAACGGCATCTGTCTCGTCTCCGCTTGGTGACTGGACTGGTCCATTTTTCCACAGAAAAGAGGGGTAATTACTGTCTCTTGGAAGTGATAGTGGTGTTTGCATTTTTCATTCATGCCCACAGCTGAATGACTGAGACAGCTGTCTATAAGTCCTGACCAAAAACGCTGGCATATTTTTTTTCCCATTATTTCCTTTCCTTCACTCTTGATCTTGTAAGTTTCAAAGGATGTTGGTCCGCTGGATGCAAACTGCATGTCCAGTATTCACTCCCACACAAAAACGACTGCAGTCTTGTTCTTTGTTTTTTTTTCCCTCCTAACAAACTATTCATTTTCTCTCAGCACGAGGTTTAACTTGGCATCACTTTCCTGCTGGTTTTCTGTTTCAGATGGCTTTATGTGCGCGCTCTCTGGTCAAACCATTAGTGTCAGATGCTATACACTAACATCCATCTTCTTTTAAAGTAATACTATGCATCCTTATTGCGCAGTTGATAGCTGTTGTCATATAACCTAATTTAAAAAAAGTATGCCACACTCTGAAAAAGCAAATGCATGCGGTAACTGGAACGTGGCCGGCTCTCTGTTGCCGGACAGAGCAAATGTTGTTTTGAGATAATTGAGCCCCCACACTATAGATGACATTCACATCATATCTAATGCACTTGGCTGAGATTCATTTCGATTAGACCGCGTGTCTGCAGGGACAAACGTGCGCTGTGACAGTGATAGGGAAGGAGTAATGGCACAGTTTGTGAAGGCTAAAACATTTGGCAGCGGTTTCTTGCTCCATAGGTGGAGGCACACACGAACAGCAACTGCAGCAGACTGTTGACCTCTACCAGTGCACCTGCAGCGAGAGATTATTAAGTAACGAGTCCCTGGTGAGAATACCAGCCTTCCTGCCAGAAGTTCTCCGTGGGAGGCTGCCTCTGATTTGGGTGATAGAGTGAATACATGGAATAACATCAACTTGATTGGATGCAAGTTGTTCTGATGTCCGGTTCATTATAAAGTATAATGATAAAGTAAATTATTTTCTCCATCTAGGCTTTTTTTAACCATGAGGAGTTGCATTTTCCTCAGTAGATTCACAGCTTAAGTTTAATTGGAGCCCCATTTTCCAGCTAACATGGGTCATTGCGTGGCATTTTATTTTTGTACCCATCCGAGATTTCAACAGTAATAATTTCAAGCTGAAATGACTTACTGTTAAATATGTTTATGATTTGTCAAATTTTGTGTAGCTTTGGTTGAGCTCAATTGATTTACCACAGTGATGGTCGTCATCTTCAAAGCCGTGTTTAAACACGGCGGCATGATGTAGATATGTAGTTACAGTTTCAGCCTGACCTACAGAAGCTCAATGACAGAGAAACGCAGAGAGAAGAATTTACAGGTCAGCGGGGCTCACAGCTGAGACTTTATGGCAAGATTTACACCCTGTGCGATTTTACAAGCAGGCAGAGGATTCTTTAACCCTTTGTGGAGCAGAAGAGAAACGATAATTCTACCCCCTTTCTTTTTTTTTTTTCTGGTTAGGTTCACGCTGACGAAATTCAGAGAGGCACACTTTTGACACCTGTATTACACGGGGAGGTAACGCGTTTGCCCCGTGCACAAGGCAATTAATCTTGTCAATGTCAAGTGCATTGGGAGAGAGGATGAAACAAAGATTTGACCTGATTGGCTATGAAAAGGTCTCTCATACAAGCCCTGTTGGGAGAGTGTAGGGTTACAGAGGGAAGCGTTTGGCACATGCAAGGACAGATGCACAAAGCTTTGATTTATCTGTCTGACTCGCGACTCTCCCAGTGCACCACGGTTTTGCTCCAAACACGGGTGTCCAGAATAAACATACATTAATTGGCCAATTAATTACAGGGACAAAATACAAGGGGCAAGACTTTGAGAGGGCCACTTCGGTTGCACCTTGCTCGCTGGATTTGATTGTAACTCTATATCCATGTTTGTGTGGGTCGACATGTGTGGGTATAGGTGTGAAAAACCGATGTTCAACAAGGGGTAATGTAGGTCAACACATCCTCTGAGCATTGCATAGACTTGTTATAGTCGGCCAGAGCATGGTCCTCATTCATGCATGTACAGCCTTACATCTTTTTTTCAGGAGATAGTTGACCACACAGTAGGGACACTGCAGGCAGTATGTGGGTCCCTGTTGTTCAGGTGCTCAAATGCATCAGGGCCCGGCACCCCCAGTGGCCTTTGTCTGACACTTTCCCAACAATTTTTAAATGCTGTTTCAATGTCTGTCAGGTCATAGGTGCACTTTTGGAGTGCCACGTATCAAACAGGGCCAGCTGAAGTGAATTCTCTTGACTCAATGGAGTATGTCAGCGTGTAAGAGGTGACTGGACCCCGTGACTCCACGCTTCACTCCGCAGCCTTAGTCATCCAGATAGTGGGATTTCTCTGGCTCCAAGCAGCCTGGAAATGCACAAAGACACACTCCTGACATTTCAGGTCATTCCAAAGGGAAGACACAGTTGTTGAAAATGAAAACATCTTTAAAAGGGGATTTTTGATCTTGGGATGCTTGGATTGAAGCGTACCCCCAAGAAAAGCTTTAGGTTTGTGTCAGCCACTTCATCCAAGTCGGTCAAGAAGAGGGAGGAGGACACAGGACGCCAAGAGATGCTGGGGGAAGGAGGCTTCATGGGGAGGAGATGTAGCCCTGAATGCTACAGAGGCGTTGGTTGTGGGGGACTGCATTACTCTGTAACAGCCTGCCATCCATATTCTGATTCTTCACACTCTCATCCCGCCTGCAACCAATTTAGATACATTCATCTGTGTCCACTTTAATGAAATGTCAGGGAGCAATGCATTGACAGTAGCCTGATATCATACAGATGGTAGTGGGGGGGGGGCTTATGTAATCTGTCATGCGTGGTGAGTGATATGGAGCATAAGACTTGCTGAGGACTACAGTACTTGGAGACAGCAGCCTGTGGATCTTTGGACAGTGTATTCTCTCTGACCTCAAATATTTGGTTTGTAAAATGAACTAGGGTTTATTCAAAGTAGATTTTCAGCCTCTCCTATTCACTCGTCGGATAATGCATTAATGAAACACTCAGTGTCTGTAAACACAGGCTGGGAGCAATCTGCTCTGGATGAATGGTATGGCCAAAAGTCCAGATGATAATGTTAAAGTGTGAAAGAGCCAAAACTAATAACAGCATCCATTAGGAGATGAGAACATTGAAGAGGCATTGCTGACCCAGTGAGGGGCCAAAGCAATAGGCTCCCAGCTTGCATGGAAACATCGCGCAGACATTTCGCTGATGGGTGGGAATTGAGTTCATAGTTAAATATAGATTTATCATCACTCCCTCGCCACATAAAGATGTAAATTCAGATAATATCAGCAGCTCTCTTTCCTCTTCTTACGAGTTGTTAAAGTCAATGAGCTCTTAAAAGTCATGGCTGAGGATGTGCTGGAAATGTGGCCGTGTAAAGAGCTGTTTGGAGGCTCCCTTGGGACCTGCATAGCTTAGTTCCCATAGACATTTACTGTCTGCATTTTCCTGGGTTTGCCTTCGGCTTGAGTGTTTGCACACTGTGTAACCATCATGAATTGGAGGTTTGCTAAAATACCTATAATGGTTATTTTACTCAATAATATGCTGTGTTCTCTCGCTGCTTACCCTTGTGCTGCCACCTGTGCCCTTTCGTATTGTGCGGCAGCTGAAAAGGAGGCGTAATGCAGTATGAGAATTATTGTCATTCCTCCTCACTTTCACACAGCTACTTGCTTCTCATCTATTTCCTTCTTCTCTCATCATTGTGGGCTTTCTGAAAAATCTTCTTCATGGCATTCAGTGCCTAATTGCCAGACTGCCTAATTAGGGATGTTACCCAACACACATCATAGATTCATGCATTGAGGACATCTATCCTCTCTGAGATAGAACTTACAGTTCCATCATTGGCTATGTCCCCTGCCATGCACAAAATTTGTGATGAAACCAGTTTGCCATCTAGTGGCACTCGTGCAAATATCCATTCAGTCACATGGAGTCTATGACTGAGTCTCTGTGAGGAAAGCCTTCATGGAAGGCTTTAACCAAAAGACTATAGGTGCAATCTTGGCCAGCTGAGCTGTGTCTTAGTCGGCTGCAGTGTCAGCCATCTCTTTATACGTTCCTGAATATTTAGATGGCTGGGAGTTAAAGAGCGCATTGTGTGCCAGTCAGAATGGTGAAAAATGCTAAGCTGCATTTGAGCCCCTGCCAGGCAGCTGTCGGCTTTGCCGTTCTCTTCTTGCCCCGGCTGCTCCTCTTAACCCTCAGTAAACAACTGGAACAAATCCTATTTTATTGAGGCTTTTACCAAGTGCGAGGGATCTCTGCAAGCTCTAGTGCCCAGGCATTTTCTGAGCTGGTGCAGTGTCCTAAGATGGCAACCAGCGAGGGAAGTCAGAAGTAGGGGAGTTTGCACTGTCTGCCTCTAATTGGATCCTTAATAAGAAGCAGGTGAGGATATGGTCCCTGCAGCATCTTTGTTGATACTTTAACCAAAGGGCATCATCAGAAGCATTTATGGCTAACGTTAGCCCTGAAAATGGGACTGGTCAGGGTTTTGACAACTACACTGAGCAGCACAGATGGTGCAAATATACAGACTTCTTGCCCCTCTCTCTAACTTGATATTTTAAAACCAATCCCAGGGGGTGATATAAGTTTTTATTAGACGTATAGTACTTAAGTGGAGTTAAATGCGGTTAAATCTCAAAGAGGATGCTGCAGATATTTCTGCATTTCCAAATGCATTCTCTTTGCTTTTTCCTTGTCCTGCTGAGTCACGCTTCATTGTGCAAGTTGTTAAATGAGAAACGAGAACATATATTCAATGAGAAAGGATGACATTTCAGAATTAATTGCAGAATAAATTAGCTTTTGTGGGGAGTGCTACCGAGTAATTGCCTGTATCTTGTCTGAATCTGGATACATTGAGTTTTCCAAAAGCACTGTTGGCTTGACCCAAGGACTGAGGGGATTAAATGTATCTGTTATGTATGTGTTAGTCTTGTTTTTTTTTCCAGCCTTTCACAGGCCATGAGCAGACAAGCATTTTCACTGGGGAATAAATATTGTGACAGGTTGTGTGGTGGCAGGCATCCTATTTATTTGTGCCTTTTGTGGATGTGAGAAAATACTTTCACTATTTTAGGAGTCCAAGTTTATATTTGAAGGTCAACATCCATTGAAACACTTGCGGAGAGATGATTTATTTGGCCTTTTGCAACACTATCTCTGGTTTCATTACATTCGAGCTCATAGCACACCTATTCTCTCCCACTGTGAACCATTCATTTCAATCAAGGATATTAAAGAAAATATATCGTTTTCACTCGATTGTGCATAATTGTATACCAAAGCAAATACAGCTGCCACTCATGAGATTATCAGTCAGCTCTTGTTAAAGCCAGCACAGCAGTTAGACAAAAGGCTCAGGTGGCCTGAGTCCACGTCCCCAGAGGGAGACAGGAGTCTATCCACGCAGAAAGAGTGAGAGTGGCATGCAAGTTTTTCAGTCAAGAAAAGGTCATCTCTCCAAAAACATTGTCGCAGACAAATTTGGCTTGGTAATGTCAGAGAGCTTCTCCTCGAGGACATTCAAGTTCTGTCTTACATGCTTAAGTCAAGCAGATGAGCAAACATGAATTGCAAACTTTACGCTAATTACATGTTGAAAAATTACTTTGAGTAGGCATCATAGAGATTAAAAACAAGGAAACTTGCTACAGGAATCCCTGAAGAGACAAACAGGAGAAGTCAGTTTCCATCTTTTAGTGCTTTGCTGCTGTGAGTCAGGTCTGAATTTGGTACGGTGCCGTTCATTTCCTGAGGCTTCTCCAGCTTATCTTCTGAACCCTCTTGACAGGGTCATTTATCAGGTGGATTATGTAGTTTTTGATGGTATGTCTGCTTCATAGCTTTATATGTGACACATCCAGCCTTCTCCGTTTTATGCCGCTGTGCTATCCCAGTATGGATAGCGAGACATGGGATGTCTCGAAGTACGTGTTGACATTTGGGATAAGGATTATGGAGTCATCATAAAGGACTGCCTCTGCTGTGTGTCAGTGTCGCTGTTGACTTTGCTCTCAGATTGAGGCTTGTATTGCAGGACTGAGCAGAGCCCCGTGTCTGCTTTCGCTTTATACTTTACAACTCATCGCTGAGTTAGAGCCAGTCGAGCCTCGGATCCATGTGGATTAAGTAGGAAGTTCAAAATATGCTGTCAGTCTACATGAAGCCTCCTCCTTTTCGCTGAAATGTGTGCCTCCTCTAGCTTTTGCTCATTGAATTAGTAGCTAACGTAATGGGATTCTCACACTTTTCAAACAATTTGCAGGTTTTTCAGTAAATCGCTGGAGTATTTGCAACTGTAGGTTTTCCAACCCCTCTTTCATTTATATATATTAAAAAGCATTTAATCTGAAACTCAGTCTTCTCTTTATGTCTCCCTCCAAATCCCTTCATCGTTCACCACCTCTTTCCCTCCTCCTCATCCCTCATTTCCTTCCTCACCTTCCCTCCCTCTATTCTGCTGCAGTGACCTGAAGGAGGGTTTCACACCGCAACGCTCAAATAATAATCAAGCACTAGGATGTTGTCAAATTTATAGGACACCGAGCGTCGCGTAGCAACAGAGATTGCCAGGGTGATCCAACAGACGCTGGAAGTTAAGTAAAAAACGAAGCGGGCTGAGTGACAGAAAACAGGGGAAGGAAGTAGAGATGACATGAAAAGCAAGAGACAGGAGAGAGAGAGAGATGAGATCAGAATAATGGAATGACAATATCCACTAAGGGGAGATAAATGAGAGATGAAGAAAACACAAAAGGAAATGAGGAAGTTAAGGTTGGCTTAGCTGAAAGAAAAGACTCATTGACAGCAACCACTGCTCTCTGGTCCTGTGAGCTTTCTGTGTAATTTATTATGATAAGTCAGATATTTTTGCTTTGACACTTTGGTGAGGTGTGTATTTGGTCAGAGAAACTTTTATGCCTGTTTTGTTGCCACATATTTTTCTTTTCACATTTTGCCACATTATTGACATCTCTGTTTTTGTTATTATTCTTCTTTTTAATGAAGTAGAAATGATCACTTTTCATTTCCTTTTTCGTGCTTGTTGCCTAGAGACTGCTTTGGGCTGCAGTTTAGCTCCAACATTTACTGTATCTACTGGCGCTGGATTAAACATCCCCATTCCTTAAAAAACTTACATGAATAACTTAATGAATGAATGAATGAATGAATGAGTGAATGAATGAACGAATGAATGAATAAATATATAAATAAATAGATAAATGTTTCTATAGACTTGCAGAATTCCTAGAATCTTCCTACATAGGAAAATGGTACTGGGGAAAAAATCCTCACTTGAATCATGTTTAAACAGTTTAACAGTGTATTTCACCATATTATCTATAATGACTTCTAAAGTGAACATGCTTCAGCAGTCATTTTCTCTCCAGCACTGCATGAGGAAACATTGTTAGAACGTCTAAATAAGGTATCATTTACTTTTGCTCAAGCTAAGTATATGAAGTTTAAGTCATTCAGAAAATGTAGGCTACATGTTACCACTCTACATTTAGCAATGCTACTGCTGTTAACATTACTCTTTAAACTAGTTCATTATTCAAGGTTTTCACATATTACTCTTACAGAAGTCACACAGAATTCAACCTATTGCGATTGTAAGTGTACATAAGTTTGTTAGAGCATTCCGAAGCAAAACAGAAGAAAGCATGAAACTTTTTGATAAAGTGCTAAAGTCTTAACATCACCGGAAGGCGTCTCATGGTGCCAAAGTGATTGTTGTTATCTTGATTATTTCCACATTCAAGATCACTTATGTCACTTCAGAGGTGGAACTCCCTGCAGAAACCATGGCAGCAATTTTTTCTCGTCAATGTTTGCAAAGATTTGTTGGGTACAAACCATGGATCTTTTGGGCATAAAGATTTATTTTGATGTATTACAGTGGATTGCTCTGTTGTGTGAATAATTGTCTGAACTAGTGGTGTTAATAAATATTCTGAAATGAAAAGATGAAAGAATATTAATATGTTATCAGAGAAAAAATACTTCAATACAGGCTTCCCAAATGGATGCCATGAAGAGTTACATGAATTGACAGCAAATACTGACAACAATACATCATATGTCATTACAAACAGATTGCTGTTGCATTATTCACAAGACATTATAATCGTTGTAAAGCTGTGATTAGTCTTTGGTCTTTCATGGCAGATTTTTGTAATAGACCTACAAATTAGTCTAAATCCACTTTGTCTACAGGATATAAGCAATATAAAACAGCGTAAACCTTTCAGTTACGTGAAGAAATACATAAACTTTATTTGAACTAAATTTAAACTAAATGTGCTGCAAATGAATGGAAACCAGGATCCTAAAAAAGAATAAATATGGGTAATAAAAGAAATACATGAAGACCCTGGGGTGGAGCAGTAAATGTTACAGGATAAAAAAGACAACAATCTAACAACAAAACTTAGCAATACATAAATTCAAGGAGCATGATGTAAGTGAATGGTTTCAAGTAACTGGACCAATGAGTAAAACAGGGACAGGAAGCAAAACTAAAATCAAAAATCAAATGAAGCTAAAATAAACGTAAGCTTTGAAGCAATACTACACGAGTTTGTTATGATTGCACATTCCTGAAGATGTCTTTGCCCTGCAGCATCCCAGGGTTGAGAAACCACACTTTGCAACTTCGTGTTCCAGCCCAGAGCATTGTGACAGCTGCGTTTTGCTAAATGGCACCGCGTCACACTACACACTGGTTGTTTATGATGCACATCATGGCTGATTCAGCACAGAAACCCAAGATTACGTTAAGAAAAGAAAGAAAGGAAAGTGGGAGAGCCGGAAAAAAACACAAAAGTCATGACAGACTGGCGTTTACTGATAGGAGAACGCTCAGAGAAGAGATAGGATGCAAGACGGATGCCAAATTTGATATGATGTTCCAAATCGCTTCAATTTGCCAAAATTCAGTAGTGCTGCTTTTTTTTTTAAAAAAGAAAAAAACTTAAACTTTAGATTATGTAAGGATAAGCAATTTCCAGATAAAACAAACAACAGTACCACATCAGACAACCGCTTGAAAATGTCTGTTTCTCTTGGTGCTAACAGGCGATTTTCTAGATGTAAAGGGGAATTTATAACAAACTAATTTAGCTTTATTGGTTTGCAGTTTGCATATTCTATTTGTTCAACATGTTGAAAAAAGTGCAAATAAAACCCAGGCCCGTAGAGTGAACTGAGTTGTTTTCATTTCACTGGAAGAAAACTTGGCACCAGCATTTATTTATTGATAGTATGCAAATACATGGATATAAAATCAGACGGTACTTTAGAGTTAAAAGGGATTTTAAGGGCAACTGTGGAGAAATAATTTTGAAAACTGCATAATTCATGATCTACTAGGAATAATAGCACATGAAATATTCATTAGCTAAATTACTTATCTGTGTAATCTGCTTTTGTTGTTGTGTTCAGAGGGGAAAGGGCAGCAGTGGGGACTAAGGCTAGAACAAACAGTCTGATCTTTTTGCAGCCGTAGTGATGACTCAGTGTCAGCCTGTTAATTATGAGCCAAATACGAAAAATAACACCTTCCAACATCACCGAAATGCTTCCTTTTGAGAAATAGACCACGTGCACAAAAATCTGTTTTGAATCTGCACATTGCAGCTTCATGTATAAACACCCACTGAACACTTTGGCATCAGCTCTGATAGCTCATTCAGTCCACAAAGATAAAGCATCCCTTCAAAGAGCCTTCCAGTGCAATGTAATATCCGCCATATGAAGCAAAAGATTTCAAGGTTTAAAAGTGCTGCTCCTACACATCAAGGCAATTTGAATTCTTCCAGCTCTTTCTGAATTCATGCTCATATTAAAGCGCACGCACCAAGGTCCTAGAGGTGCATTAACCCACATGATCAAAAGATGCTGGTCAAGGCTTTGTCGGTACATCAAACGGTACAGAAGAAGAAGCACAGTTCCCGAGAGGATGCGCCTATCGATTTTATTGTGTCATTATTAGGGTTAATATTTACTGTACTACACCTTGGCTTCTCCTCTTCTCATAATCCTGTAATCTGTGGACTACAAACAGAGGCATACACACACAGCCTACGAGCATGAGCGCACATGCAAACAGATGATTAAAAGAGATAGCGCTTAGTGCCGCGAAGTTCCTTCCTTTGTCTTTGTTGCAGGCAATCGCATATGTCAAATTCGACCCAGTTAATCAAAGTCTGCGCAGACAGAGTGTCACAGGGAAGAGTCGGGGGCGTCGCTTTGTGATTCTCAACTTTTCTCTCGGCAGCCAGTGAGCCTCTCTTTTCTCACATCTACACGGCAGCGAGCTCAGTAGAGGAAAGGAGTGTTTTTGTGTCACCCATACTAACACATACAGTAGAAGAGAAATAAAAATGCTTCAGTATTGCACTTCTGTCAGATGATGAAACTTGCACTAAAAAGGGGTAATCCCATTTCATCCGAATGCAGAGAATCACATGGTTTCCTGCTTTTTGCCATTGATTAGGTTATTGTACAGTGAAATGATAATGGTCAGGGTTTAACCACCTACTAATTGAGTAGATTCTACATTCATTCATCCATATGTGTGCCAAAGCCAGCTTAATCTAGGCACTCCTCAACACAGAGCCAGAGATGCTCTGATAGTGGATAGGTGTGCAAATATCCAGGGAGCGTTATCCTCTTTTTCCCACGAGGACATAAACCTTCTTGATGTAGCAACTTTGCTTTGGTTCAGACTGCATTACGTCTCATTAAGATGTCAGCCTTTCAAAACTAACTACAGTGAGGATTTTTGTAATTTACAAAAGATTTGAAAAAAAAAAAAAAAAAACACAAACAGAGAACCTCAAAGCAAAGTGGCCACAGATGATGGCTTCAGTCTGACTTTGTTTTGTCATGCTGGGCAGCAAGGGTTGGCTTGCTATGCTCGCTGTTGTGTGTGCTCCTCAGATTGATTGATGCACCGAGAGAATCACGCAGCTGGAAAGGAAGCAGTAAACCAAAGGAAGGAACAAAGAGTAGTGGGCCACACGGGGTGCAGCAATTAAGCTGTTTTGTTGTTCTTAATTAAAAGCGAATTAGCGACTGCGACAGGAATTGCTCTCACCGTATTTGCAGCATGCATGTTTTGCCACACCTGTTGCTGCACATTTTCTCATTGTGGAATGTTGTTGATTTATTATTTTACTTTTTTTGGGTGCCTTCCTCAGGGGCGGAGAGGAAAGACTGGAGAGCCTGGATCCAGAGGCCTGCCTGTAAGTCATGTTTTGTATCAGCTAAACAAAACCCCGGTAAAGACTTTGAATATTTCCATAAGCTTTTTGTTGATGGATCAGTCTCAACATGATAAACACCGTGTGTTTTGATATGCACATCTGCCCTAACTGGGGGGACAAACAAAGATGTGCACAGAGCAGAGGCAACACTTTGAACAGTTTCTTTCTTTAAAACAAAGCAGGACTTGAAAAGTAGGTGGAAATTTCGATTGAACACACTTTTCAGGTCCCTCCCTCTCCCTCTCTCCTGTGCTTTCGCCCTGCTTCAAATGTGCGTCCCTGCAGAGGAGCCTGCATGTATAGGAATGGCAACTGTTTGAACGGCATGATTCACACTGATATTTGTTTTGAGTGGTTGTGTCGGGAACGGCGACTTCTTCCAATTGCCAAAGGCACACAGGTTGTCTGTTTCTAAATGTCTCCCAGCCAAATTTTGGTTTCCAAATGTAATAGAAACATGTTTAATTGCTCTAGAAAAGAGCACTCGAAACATGGTAAGACATCCATGTTGACTAATTTCATGTTCACTCTGTATCGTTCCTTTTCCAAATCTTCTCCTTTGCTGCTCCAAACAGGCTACATTATTAGCAAGAAACCACAAGGGGTAACACTTGAAAGCGTTTGTATTGATGAGCAGGACAGGTCTGTCTCATAGGCTCATTGACTTCTTGAGCTATGGTCTTTTCTTTAGGTGTTCAAACCAATCCCAGGCACTGTTTGTGTGTTTGTGTAGTGACCCGCACATTAAAGGGCACGAACACGACGATGCGTTAAAGGAGACAACTTGTCAGACTCTTAACTGCTGATGTCAGGACAAAGTGGAGCGTTTAGGCATCACGCAGCTCCGATGCTTTGGGTGTGCAATTAATTTCAAGCACGATTGCCCTGATTGCAGTCGTGATCAGGACACAGGATTTGTTTTTACTTCACGCTTAAATAAAAGATATGTATAAAGACAGACTGTTCTGATTTTTACCACTGGTGTGCAGGCGCAGCTGTCCGCAATCTGTTTCCTGCTTCATTGATGATATAGTTGTAGGACACAAACTTGTCGGAGAAAAGAAAGACAGAGTGGATATAGAGTGACATTTCTAAATGGCACTGTCCTGATGATACCCTTCCAATGTGCCAGATTTGCCCTCATCCCCTGGTATTGGCATTTATGAGTCACCTGTTTTGCTGAGGTAGATCTCGGGGGCAAAATCATCTATTCAAAACACACTCCGGGGCATCACTCTGGCTTGTCCATTGGCAGCAGGACGTTGCGTGCAGTTGAGGGGGCAGCCGTTATTTTTCAAAGTTAAATTAGCATTTCACAGCGACAGTGGAGTCTGTGAGAGGTGCATAACAAAGCAGCACTCAAAGATTATCTGTAGACTACCGGGATCCAGCCATGTCTTTATGATGGCTAACTTTTTGTGCAAAGGTTAGAAATATAAAGCCACGGGCCGCCGCTGCTAACGGGGATATTTTCACAGAAACATGCCTGAAGAAGGTTCTGGAAAGGATGATGAGCAACATATTAAGGTTCATAAGTGTATTCATGTTGTCTTCTTTTGGTATTTCTTGCAGGGCCCCCCAGGGATCTCGGTGGGTGCATCAGTCAAGGTATTATTCAAAACACTGTTTGTCACAAAACAAAATACTGACATGCCGCTTTTAAAGTGAATATGAGCTGTCTCCTAGTTTGATTAAGTGACCCTTACCTGCACTTCCAGCAAGCGTGAATTGTCAAGATGACTGAGCAGTGTTCATTGTAGCAGGCCTCCATATAGGCAAGGAGGTAAATCATCTGCAAAGCGTTGTCTATATTAAGATGTACCCAACTTGTTGTCCCAAGAAGCCGGCCCAGACGAGCCAGACGTATGAAACAGAAGCTGCTCTGTCCTTGACTGCCATATTTTGTCTGTGTGTGTGTGTGGGTGTGTGCGTGCGTGTGTGTGTGTGTTTGTGTTGATAGTCAGGAGCAGATCTCCCTCGTTGGAAATGGCACCTTTCAGTCAATTGCAGCGTATCTGCTGCAAGTTAAATAGCCGCTTCAACTCTGCACCTCCTGCGACGCAGCGCAGCATGACTCAGTGCTCACACTCCACGCAGACAGATGGCCATTACATACAGTGCTTCTACTGAAAAATAAGAAGTATGCAATCATTTTCATGAAGCCCAGGGGTGTTGTATCTGTGCCAGCAGTGCATGAGACTTGGAGTTTAGAAAAAAGAAAAAACAACCTTCAGTTATAGACCTCTATCAGGTTTCCCACGATCTTGGTTGCTTCCTTTACAAACTCACCTATACTCCTTTAGCCCCCCACCCGCCACCCGCCAGGCCTCCAGTGGCGTTCTTGTAATCATGCTGGGAGTGAAAGCTATTGTGTAGGGGACAATCTCTTGGCGGCACCTGTTCGTTTGATATATCGCCGCGTTGTTGGCAGTGGTGTCCACTCCGGCCACAGGCTTGCTCCTGCTTCCTTCGCCTAGAGGAAGGAGAAGTGTCAGCCTGGCCAACCTTGAAAAAGAAAGTTGTCCCTGTGTGGTCAAGAGAAAGATTAAGAGAGAGACTTTATTCCCATTGTAAATTTACAACTAAATTTCACGGGTGACAGTCAAATAGCAGCAAAAGTAATGAAGACATAAGAACACGATATACCCATATGTACAAATATTCAGATCTACATATACACGGATACATTAATGCAGTTTTCACAAACAGGCTCAAGCTCATATCATAAAATTTACCCATAAATCTGAAAGCATTACCCACCATAACTGGAAAAATAGCTCTGAGATTTTGAGTTTAGAACCACTTTTACAGTCTCCGCTCTTAGGTCTTTGTTTTCTTTTGTTTTTAAATAACTGACTAAAGAATAAAAACATAAAAATGAAAAAGTACATGGACCAGAAGCAAATAATTATAGTATGATGGTGTGTTTAAGTTCCAAGTCTTAAGTGCGCCAGCTGAGTGAGTGTAGTGAATTTATATGAAAGGTAAAGTAATACAGGTGACAAATTCTGCAGGAGACTAAAGGTTCCCAGCTGAGATTAGATTCAATGTAATTTTATGATGAAAGACGATTAAAGCGTTTATTGTGAGACACGGGACTCGCATGAGGCGGAGCATAGGGTGTTAAGAGAGATTGATTTTTTGTTTTACTGTAAGTCTCACTTTAATGCAAATGCCATCCTTGTCTTTGCTATAAATCAGTCATGCCCCCACATTAAAGCAACATCCCCACTTTCTCATAATAAATTCATACTTTCTTTGGATGACGAGCAAACTCATGTCCCACATAATTACTTCACATTTCAATTTAGTGTCATGAAAACAAAGTAAAAGCCTAGCGTTCACAGACATGTTACAGAGCCAAATACAATAAGCGGGAGAAAGTAAACTGTTTTAACTTCTGTGAAGTAGTTCAACTAAACTGCTGCTAGTGTAACATCTGCAGCAGCTTCCACTCACTCAGCACAGTGTGACAAAAGCACAGTGTGAAAAAAGAAGGGAAAGGTGCTGGGAAGACGGTGTCTTCATGAATTAAATCTCCATACCTGTGTCCCACACTGACAGTTAGGAAAGGGCTCTGACAGAACGCTGCAGATATTGATGGAGAATGTGATGCTGATGATCTGAAATGAGGTTTGATGACTCGAGGTGGCTCAAGGTCAACATATCAGGCGCAGACAACCGCAGGTGGAGCAGCTCCCTGGGCTTTATCAATGAGTAAATATAATGATAATCTATATAAATACTGGCCATGCGGCAGTTAATCTCATCTGAAAGGTTTATTAACTTGCTGTATGGTCTCGTGCTATAAATTAACTCTAAATAATGTTCCAGGAAGATCTAACAATGATAGTGATCATTTCCATGAGTCGATGCCATAATGCGACACAAGTTTTCTATGAGGTATCAGGTTATAGCAACTTTTCTAAGGATGTGATTTATTTTCAGTTTCAGATATACTTCAACAATGTATGCCTCAACGTAGGCAAATTACTGTCAATAGGTAGTCCAAAATGTAATTCAATTCAACTTTATTTGTATAGTGCCAGTTCATAACATCATCCTAAGCACTGTAAGAATATAATGCATGCTAACTGTTTAAACATTACATAACTTCTTAAATATCTATCAATTTAGATGGCGTTTGCCATTGTTAAAATTGCAATAATGAAGTAATTCAGATTCTGTTTGCAGTAGACGAGGTAAAAAAGCTGTTCAGAATGAGTTTTACCTTCTCAGACTTTGCTGAATCATAAAACAAACAAGCTAATTCCACATGTTTTCTTTCGGACTGATGTCTGGGCTTCATTGTCTCCACTCCCAAAGTCTGGAGGTTCTTTTGTTCTTTTTGGATCTGTAGAGAAGAGGATGGATTCTGATATGTCTGTCTATCAATTAGGTGCTAATCAGGTGCCAGTTATACACCTGTGGTTGGAGTATCTCCAGCATCTGAATCTCAAAAAAAGGACTGACTATCAACATATTGCAGGGCAGTTGGAGACATTTTTTTGCAAGCATGCCCAGACATTAGACATGCCCAGTGCTTCTCAATTTACAGAAGTTATACCATGTGAAGGTGACTGATCAGGCTTTCATAGATGTATACAGCAATTAGTGTTATTAAAGTGAAGAAATGATAAACCAAACAGAAATATCCTTTCTTTTCATGCTAAATTTATAAGCAAAAGGGGAAATAAATGCATCTGCCCACTCTGGCCAGCCGTATTAAAGATGAACGGCCGTGGAGTAGAAAATGTTTAATGAATCAAAACTGGGGGTTATTTTTGGAAATCATGCATGCTATTTCCTCAAGTCTTAGCAGATGGTTCGAAAGCGAGGTTCTGCATAAGTGAGGGGGTGAAACATTAATGCATATGGAATGGTTAACTTGCACACATCTGGAAGGCACCATTTATGAAATGTGTATCCTCACAGATGACATCTCTGCCACCAAAGACCCAAGAATAACCGTATTCTGCTTCCCTAATGTCTGCGTTGCTCCTCTTGTATTCATTACTAACCTGTCCTGTCCTCTGTGCAGGCCTATCCCTTACCCCTGAAAACATAAAGCAAACAAGACAAAAAGATTCTGACAAAGGGGGCTTCCGCTTTTCAACAGATTAAATCCTCAATTTGGACAAAATGCCTTAAAAAAAGCCTTAAATTTTATAGTGATTCAGCCTGCTGTAGAAAGAAAAAAAAGAGCAAACCCTGATACAATTCAATACAGGTATATGTTTTTTACAAATAAATCAAGCTTTATTGTGTCAGCATTTGGTACACTATATTTGGGGTAATATTAGTTAAAAAATGGATTTAGGTTATTTGTAAACCAACTAAACTTTCTTATTCAGAGGCCAGCTTGTAGTTGGATTTTTGTTACACGATTATTGTGTTAAAAGCGACTCGGTGTGGTTGATACAGTTCTTTAGAATTCAATTAGTACTCAAAGTCAGTTTTGCTGCTAGCCCCTCCTCTCTGCCTGAAATATTAATAAGACAATCCATCTGTTCATACATGGCAGCAGTCTACTGACTTAATAACAGCTCCTAATTTGGATGAGGAAACAGTGACTATATCTCATTAAATGAATAGCGTGGTATTACGGTGGCTGTCATTAGCAAGTCGAAGGAATGGGGGAAGGGCTGTAACTCACTGGCAATTATTGTCTGTTAGAGTCCAGGCGCCACTTAGGGGCGTACAAATACGCGTCAGTCTTTCACACGTCTCTCTTTCTTATCAGATCGCTTAACAGATGTTCCGTAATGTCTCTAAACAAAGTATCTGAAACAGCCCCTATAAGTCTTCAAAGAAAACAGTCATCTTTGGTAAACAGGCTGAAGTCTGTCATTCTCTGTGTGCTTCATTTGATGGATGGTAAACATCTGAGAATTTTGTTGAACCGGGATGTGGATGAAACTGGAAACCTCTATGTATTATGTATTTGTGCACCACAAATAAATGAGATAAACCAAAAGGGTCAAAGGTATCAAGAAGCATTAAGTTGTATTGGCTAAAATGGGTAAGTTCTCCGGTGTGTATGTCTGTAAAACAACTTGCTTTCCTGTCTCATAATTATTCACTTATCACCTGTCTTGTGAAGGTAAATTTGTCTTACAGTTGGGTTTACATAGAGTACTCTCCACACAGCTGGCTGGAGGCAAGCCTGTTCAAACATCCTTGCAGGTCACTTGCAGTCATGAAGTGCCATCTATTGGCAGACAAGGGAATGATGTTAACATGGAAATGTGAATAAGTACTGCAATGCAACAGGGGCTTCTGTTTTTCATTACTATGGCATCATAAAAACCGGATGTGATTCTGAGATGACACGGGACTGTACAGGTTCCCGGTTACTTATTCATAGCCACTGCCCTTGCCCAGGTTTCACTCTCGCAGCTCTCGGCCTTTTCACCCTGACTTTGCTGTCAGTCACTGTCAATGATGTGCTCTGTTCACATACAGGGGGAGCCTGGAGTCCCTGGGGGAAAAGGGGAGAAGGGGGATAGAGGAGATCCTGTACGTATTTTCCTGCAGTGACATTTACAATGCTGCTGTGTTACAGAGTCATTAACCAAGGCCTCCTCCTGCAGGGTCAGCCAGGTGCCGAGGGGACCGGCGGCATGAAAGGACAAAAAGTAAGTCACATCAATGTCAAGTGTCAGACATCATGAGTCCCTTGGTTTCCATGAAGCTCATTCTGTTAGTGTGTTGAGAGGGTCTAAGTAAGTTCAAGCAGTTTAATTGGCAACCTAGTTTAGAGGCTAAACTCTTTGAATTAGTTATCTTCTTCAAGTCTGGATATCCTCTAAAGGTCTTTGAAATCACTCAGCAGCAAATAATGAATCTGCAGGTGATTATTTCTTGTTTTGTTATTGTTTGTCTCCTTCGCTCCAGTAAGCACGATTCCCATAATTTTCTTACTGCTGACAGGATGTGTGTGCGGGGGGGTGGGCTATTAGAGTTTAAGTGTGAGTTGTTTTTGTTCTTGTGTGTGTCCATATAATTGTGTCCAACTGAAGTTGTGCGAAGGAAACCTCCAACCTCTGAGATTTGACTTTAATGTCTTTTTGATCTTTATATGTCTCTTTATTTGTCCTTCAGTGGAGTGTTGTATCCATAAAGAGATTTCATTGGAATCTTTTGGATAATTAGGCCATCTGTCACATAATAAACATTTTAAAAAGCATTTGTTTTTATAGTATTTTCCTGCAACTGGTTTGTGATTTATTTCTGGCAAATGTCTAGAATGCCATTATAGAAGGTATTTTCCTCAAGGTGGGCTGTTTTGTGTCATGTTCAAAATTTTTGATTCAATTTCATGCATTTAGCACAAACAAGTTAATTGTATTTTTTATAGGATGTCAGTAGTCAAGATGATTTTTTTTAATTGAATTGTTTCAGTTTACTTAAATAGTTTTTCTATGGTCTTCAACCATGAGTGTTTTTATACACATAAAAACAACATTTAGGGTAAATCCTGAAATTTTGCTCACTCTTTTAACTCACTTGAAAATCAGTATTTGATGTGATCTCTGTATTTCTCTTGAAGAACAATTTAAAGCTGCTTTTTAGATGTTGGCTGCCTTTGCTCTGTTTTCTTTCCAG
Source organism: Craterocephalus amniculus (assembly GCA_036024015.1). Classification (NCBI taxonomy): domain Eukaryota; kingdom Metazoa; phylum Chordata; class Actinopteri; order Atheriniformes; family Atherinidae; genus Craterocephalus; species Craterocephalus amniculus. The sequence goes on along the minus strand of JAVQJG010103965.1, from coordinate 7,014 downwards.
ATGATCCCGCACTGTTTGCACAGTGTTGAGTCTGACTTCTGGTCAGGATTCAGTGTTCTATAAAACCAGCCGCCACTGATTTTCAGTCCAGTTCTTGTGTCATTTGGTAAACTTCATCCTTTTTTCTGTTTCTTCTCCTGAAAATGGATTCTTGCCTGCTTTCCAAAGATGTCATTTCAGATAATCTTTCAGTGAATAGTAGGTGGATCAACCGAAGATCCAGATGCATCCCTCAGGCCCTGTGTGAGGTCCTGTGTGTCTTCCTTATTCTGAAGGACTTCACCTTCAGATGCTGATATTCTCCTGTTATTTATTTATTTATTTATTCATTCATTTATTTTTTGCCCTTCACATGTTATTTTCGCAACTGTTTCCAGTAACAATATGCCAGAAGATACAATGTTAGAATGGCGTTTTGTTAAGTTGTTTTTTATGTGTAAACATAGCGGAGGTTCATGCCCTTACAATAGTTGAATATCTTTTTGCTTGTCGGTCTTTGTTGAGTGACCTATTAACAACAAACAAGCAACAAGAAAAACATATTCCATGGTCAGGCGCAAGAACTGGACTAAAAATGGAAGATAAAAGCCATCAATCTCCATTGAAAAACTTTCAAGGTCCTTCGGAAATCCTGGAGAATTATAGTACTGGACCACCACATAAAAAAAATAAGGGGAGGTGCTTCTCAAAAGCAAAATATAACATTAAAAGCGAGGCAAAAAAAATTTCACAGTAGTGTAAATAATCTTTAGATTTTGTATCTAAAAGCCTGATAATTGTGCCTTAATGAAATCTGTTCTTCTCTAAATTAATAGTTTTTCCTGAAAGAGGCATGAATGTACATTAAATGTAAAGCTGTGGTAGGACCAGTAAACAAAAATAATGGACAAATTTACTTGGTTGCTACTCTGGGGATATCCTCCCCATGTGGTGGTGAGCACGCAAGGGCTTAAATGGTTGCAGAATCGATATGAAGACAAGATCATTCATTCAGATGAAATATGTTATCACATCTAATAAGTTAGCCATTTTCTAGGGGTGTCTGAATGTACAGGAAAATGATTCACAATGCAACTTAAAAAAAGTAAGCAGACTGCTCAGTACAGACCCCAATGCATTGCAGGCAGGAGCTCAAAATGGTGCAAGGAGACAAACAAGTTAAGCTGCGAGGGATGACCTATAAATGAATTATATCTTTTTTTTTACTAAGTGCATATGCAAACAAAGAAACAGTGACATACAACATATACAACAGTATTTTTACAGGAGTTTGGATTTGGTTGGGAATGACATCTTCTTGCTGTGATGACAGCTGGTAGCCATGGGATCTGCAGCGAGGAAAAAATAGTCCGCTTCATGTCTGAATCACCAACAGAAAGAGTGCACTACATCGTCTGCTACAGTGCAGCCTCATGTAATGGATGAAGGAGTGGTGTAGTGTGACCATTCAGATGCTACAGAAATCAAACACATAAGCCTAAAAACACACATGTAGAAAAATATGGCACTGAAGCAACTGTTCCACTTAGGACTTCAATCCGGGGTTCTTTAGTTAAACTCTTAAGTTTGCGCTGCTTCACCACCACCCTCTCCTGCCCTCAAAAGTAGTCTTTTGTGTCTCTTTAGATTACTTCAACCGAGTGAGGGAATTAGTGAATTCCCCACGATAAAGCAGCTAATTGACTTCCTATTGTCACTGTTTCTGTGCTGCCAGCATGTCATTTGAACGCATTGCATGCCAATGAGCTGCTGAAGAGGATGAGCTAGTTTTACATATTTCTCGAAGATCATGTTGCAAAAATTCATTCAGCCGGTGATGAAATTCCTCCTGTGGACTACATGAAAATGTTTTTTTGTAGTTCAAGACAATCTATTCATTGTGAAACTTAGATGCTCTTTCTACATGGAAACCTACAAATCTGTTTGCAATTCCATTTCAGTTCATCATTCAGTAGCATATTTGTCTCAGTTTAACATCCCTAGAGCCATGTCCCCGTTTATAAGTTAACTACAACAAATTAACTAATTCATCCCTTGTGTATCAGGATTGAAGCTTCTTGGGACTTTTATAATTTTATCCATGGTTAGTGTGCAGCTATAGCAGGTCTCTTGAATGTATCCGGCTCTGTTTAAAATGGATGGCCTTGTTTTAATAAAATAGAGAAATTTATAAAGGGTCCTTCATAAGGTGTGTTGGGGGAACCTACTTCAAAAGGGTTATACATGAGGGTTTATGTTAACAAACCTATAACTCCAGTAATAAAAAAGTAGGCACTTAGTATAAGCTGTGTTTAAACATAGAAGGAAATTATTTGAGAACTTAAAATAGATAAAATATTTAAGGTCTACATTTTCATCTTTTACAAATAAACACTCATTTCCTGTGATGGCAGCAACAAAATAGTTTCAAAAGGGACAACAAAAGGCTGAAAAACGGGTGGCACTCAGAAGAACAGCTGGAAAATGATTGATTTACTTAAAAAGTCACTGACAAGAATGGTTATAAAAAAGAGTACCTTAGAGAAGCAGAGTCTTTCAGGAATAAAGATGGACACAGGTTTAACCACCTCCATAAATTATGTTCAACAATTAATGTCTCTCAATTCAGGATTGCCAAATCTTGAATGAATATGTCAGGTAAAACTGCATTAAAAGAAAAAGCCAAATTTGGACATTTTAGGAAACATTGCAGTTTGCATCCTTTAGACTAAAGAGGACAGGGACAACCCAGCATGCTATCAGGACTCTTTAAGCTACTGCACTTCTGATGGTATTTGGGTGCATTAGAGTCTATGAATAGGTCAACTTTCACTTCTGGAAAGGCACCGTCAATACAAAAAGTTAAGTTCATGTCTTAGAGCAGCTTATACCTCCATCTACATGACATATTTTTCAAGAAACGTCTTACATTTTTCAGTTAGATAATGTCAAACTGTGCACCGAATCTATTACAACAGCATGGTTTTGTTGCAGCTTCGGGAGTTCAGGTGCAGTCGGTCCAGACTTATTACATACCCAAAACATTCACTCCATCTTGAAATGCAAAAACTTGACAGAGGACTCAGGAGGGCTGCGATCATGTATCAGACATGAATGATACAACAACACTAACACAGCAGCTGTTTTTCTGGCTTCCTAAACATTTGCAGCTGTTGTTAAAAGAAGAAAAAATTCTACCTGTTTGTGAACATGGTCTACTCCCAGCTTGAGATATGTTGCTTCCTTCAAATTCAAGATGACTGCTTTTTTTATATTACTAAAATATCACACTTTGAACATTTGTTTACTATGTTATGAATAGAAAGAAGAATTTGCGAATGATTTCAGAATATTTTATATATAATTTACACAGAAAACAACTTTTTTTTTATAATTAAGAATTGTATACCTTTATAAATAGTACACATATAATGCAGAACCCCTATCTTCAAGAATATTATATAACATCTTTCTTCGTCACTTTCGTATTTTTTTTATTTATATTTTTGCTTGCTTGTTTATCTGTAATAGTTTCACATAATGACTGACAATGTTTCTGATATTTTTCAGGGGGATGTTGGCCCTCCTGGTCCTCCAGGTCCTGTAAGTACAGTTTAGTCATATAATGTGGCATCATAGCTTTTGAAAGGATTTTTGATGTTATTCGTAGTGCATATGCATTTTTTGTCATATTGGAAAACACTGTTGGATATGTACTTATGTTTCAGTTTTTTTGTTCACATCATATTATTAGGAGACCATGGGGGACAAATAAACAGCAGAACAAAGTTTACCTTTGTTGTCACAGACCCAACATGGTGCCTTTTCATCTTTTGAGCAATTTCCGCCCTTTCAAGAGCCACAGATTTATTCTGTCTTTAGATATGTATAGCTTTTGTTGTTGTCTTTATGCACATTGGAGCGGGGTTAATAAAGCACATCAAACATGTGCAGCTGATGAGCTGGGTTAAATTCTGTTTAAGAAGCTTCCTCGTTTCTTTTGGAAATAAAGGCGCTGCTAATTGCGAGCCGGCTCCCAGAGAATGATTTTTTAGTTGTGCATAGCAGATGATTGTGCACAAAATAGCTCAAAGGACATTAAAACGCTGTGAACTGTGACTTCTTGCGTTAAGCATCAAATGAACACATTTGAACTAGCTTTCCCCCAACGATGGTGTAATCTTTCACTCGGAACAGAAAAGACTGTGTGTGCGATAATAGGGGTCTTTCAGTCCATGACCTGCTTTAAATGTTCATAATTATAAATGATGAAAAAAAACATCATGTCTTCTTATTTTTCGTGGAGGGTTGCAGTGTAGCTTTTGGTGGAGACGCAGATAGAAACAGAGAAATCCTGATGTCATGGTGGGGATATGATGTGCTGCGAAGGTGACACTGAGTGGGTGGCGCTCTGCCGATAGAATGCACCGCTTAAACATTTTAAAGTCAAAAATACACTCTTGACAAATGAGGTAAAGATTGGTAAGGTGGCAGCAGTAACTTCAAAGAGATGCTGTTGCTACATTCTTTCAGATGCAAAAAAATTAAAGCATAAATATTGTGTAAATTTAAAAAATCATGGTATTGGAGCCTTTTTTGTGTCCCTAAGTAAGGGCTTTGACATTTAAACGACTGTTATGGGTTTTAGGTCTTCAGATCTGCTTCCTTTTGAATCACTGAGGGCCGTAGACAAAAAAAAATTGATTGCACTCATTTCTATTCTCCTTTTCATGACTTGTTTCATTGCGATTCATATGGAAATTAGACAGCTTAATTATGGATTGAACAAATATCAATCACATTCTACTAGTTTCTCTGGTTTCAGTCAAAGCAACAAAAATCTCCTCGTTGAATAAGACTTGTTATCAGTGCAGGATGCTTTTAAAAGCGGCTGAAAACATGAGGGCCTTGCTCATCAATTACAGCTGAATAGTTTTCGCTCTCACCTAAATTTCATTTGTCGTAGAGCGGAAGGAACTTTCTAACCAAAACTGGAATACTCAGTTGTGCTACTAATTGTGAAGAGAGATGTGGGCCTCCCTGGATATACGGGATGTTCTGTATACTATAGCAAACAGTCGAGGGGGAAAACATTAGTCATTTGATAAATGAGACTGTGTGAATATTTAGTACCAGTCTCTGTTTGCGCGCTCTGCCTTCCCATGGCAGATAATTTTGGCAGTTAAGCATTGATTTCCCTTACACAGCAGAAGCAGGGGTTCAGATCATTACCCTCCCTTCATAAACCTTCTTGTGCTTCTGTTTATTAGTGACAAGGAGGGGCAGCAGACTCAGACATGCAGGGCCATCATGTCTCCCAAAGCCCTTAAAATGGGAAAAATGGGCCTTTTTTGGTCTGTTTTTATGGCTCCTTTACTTTTACAATGAAATTTTATAATCTGTAAAACCAAATTTGTTATGCCAAGTTCTATTGAAGAATTGGTTGTGTGCAGGATTTCATAGCACTTGAAGAGAAACCTACTGATGGGAATCGGTCATATACTGAAGGTACTGAGACATTGTTTCATGTCTGTGTAAAAAACAACCACAACAGGCTTACTCACTTTGACCACTGCTGCTGAAGAGAGACAGGGTTTATAGAGCCTGTGATCAGACATACAATCCCAAAGGGCTCACAGGTACTTTAGTCAGGGAACAAGGACACATACATGGGTAAACAATGAAAAATAAAAAGCTTCTAAAAAGCTAAATTTGCACACAGTCTTGGGATATGAGCACCAGGAATTACAATATGGACATAGTAGATAGTACATTTTCTCCACATGGATAAGGCTTGATTTCCTGGGCTTCCTATTTACCAAATTACTTCTGAAAGTCTGAACTGGTTAAAACTGCAAGAAAGGGATTACATGCATGGTAAAACAGCACAAAGGACTTTAGTATATGCAAATCCACTGAGTCTTGAACATTCGATCCTCTTTTAAACCTTTTGAATCATTATTTAACACTGCATCCCATACCCAGATTTGTGCTTGTATGGGAGTCCAACATTTGCTCACATCATTAATAACTGCAATGTTTCACTTCACCCATGACCATTCCTACCATTGATGACCCTAAGGTCTGAACCTGGTATTTTTCCCACTGTGTACATGTTATCAAATTAATTGCATAAAGGCTTTTGAGCTTCATGCATATCTGAGAAGACTAATTAGTAATTGCGTGTAAATCAGTACTAAATAGGCTATACAATTCCTCATTTAATAGCTGTTTATATTCTTGAACTGATTATATTCTCGAACTAAATCTGATTTTCTTTTATTTAATTATTATTGACATGAACACAGCAGAAAGCAACCAAACTATCAGGATAGATATAACTACTTCTCTCTGCATGCAAAATACGGTACAGTGTACTGTAGCATCACAGCAGCACAATGCACTCTCACGGGTCAGTGGTCCCACAGTCTGGGATACTGTTATTACTGGTATTTCTGCTCCAAAAACATGTGCTGTTTGATGAGTGTGGGAAGACCACAAACCTCCAAATAGAAAATCAATCATAACTCAGTCGAGGTTATGAGGTTATGATAAGATGATCTAAAGAGGAGGAGAGAGGGACAGGTGGTGCTGTATTGCTAGTCTAATATCAGATTTTACTCAGGTGTACTATAAAGGTACTTTTCACATACAGGGGTGCTGCTGGAGATAGATTCACTGAATTTTGAGGAAGTGATTTAATATCAATCTCCTTGCTAGGTTTAGGTTGTTGTTGGCTGATCTAAAAAGGAGCAGGATTTCCCTGCTATGTTAAAACTCGGGCATCCATTTTTGTTCAAATGTGTTGTAATAAATATGCTTATGAAATAAGTAAATGCTACAATAGAAAGCTGTATGAGCTCAGCTTTGAGTAATGTGTTTGTCCCTGAGGTCATCTGACATCACTTTAACAAGCTACAGTCATATGCAAAAGTTTGGGCACCCTTGATTATTTTCAAGATTTTTCTTTATAAATCACTGGTTGTTTGGATCATCAATTTCAGTTAAATATATCATATAGCAGACAAACACAGC